>RJWM01001923.1:0-75701 GCA_004363535.1 Dasyprocta punctata | reverse complement strand
GCTTAAACCTATAATCTTACAGTATAGGATATGTCGTTGTTGTTAGTTGAATCCTTTAGTTTTTTTGTTTCTCTTAAGTATGACCATTCTTTTATCCTTTATAGGCTTCACTCTGAACTATTTAGCTTGATTATATTAGACCTGATATTATGGGTAGTTATTTCAATGATAACAAGAGTTACTCTAAGGGGAAAGGAAGAAAGGAACGGAAAAAGTAAAAGACATAAATTTATAAATATGCATAAATAAGACAGCTAAAAAAAACTGTATTGCTGGGTACATTAGCTATAGAAAAAGAAAATTAATATTCCTGAATTGATAAACCTTGCGTGTCTATGTCTGTCAATATGATCAACCCCTATGAAGGTAACAATATGTAATATTGTAACTACTGTCAAACTTCAACCACCTCAGAGTGTAAACCTACAGTGTAATTGTATCAGATCTGTCATTGTTGTTGTTTGTCTTTCATGCTTTTTGTTTCTATCTTCTGTGTCTATTTTCTCTTAAATAAAAAAAATAAAAATAAAAAAAATAAAAAGCTCTCAAAAATACTATCAAAATATGCCAGTATCTATGTGTATATGTTAGCCAGCCTTCTGTCACTGTAATAAAATACCTGAGAGCATCAATTTAAAAAGATAACATGAAAGTTGAAGAGAGACAATTAGGGAAGGAAATAGGGGTAAGGAAGAGTAATAGGAAAGGTGGATATATCAAAGCATGTTATGTGCATACATAGAAATGTCACAAGGAACTTTGTACAATTAATAGGCACTGATAATTATAATAACACTAATGTCAGGCTTTGATAATTATAATAAACATAATTTTTTTAAGGCAGGAAGGTTTGTTTGGGCTCACGGTTTCAGAGGTTTCGCTCCATGGCTGCTGAACAGTTTGCTTTCTGGCCTATGCCAAAGCAGCATATGATGGCAGGAGTGCAGAGCGGACTGAGCTACTCACCCCAAGATGGCTGGGAAGCAAAAGAGAAAGGAGAAAGAGGAGAAGTCAGGGTCCCACTCTCCGCTTCAAGAATTCCCCTCGAATGACCTGAAACTTCCCATTATTCCCTGTCTCCTAAAGGTCCCACCACTTCTCAAGAGCACCAGGCTGAGGGCCAAGGCTTTAATTCATGGCACTTTGGGGGACAGTTCAGGTCCAAACTGTAGCAATGTGTGTACACACACATGTACACACCTGTGTACAGCAGAGCAAAAAAGAGAAACAATCTCTAAAATCTCTTCTGGAACTCAAAAAAATTTATTACATGTTTTGTCTAATACTTTACATAGATAGCTGTCCTGGAAGTAATCAATACCTATTCCCATTTTCCTAACTGATCATACAAGACAGAGTACTGAGGCAAATGACGGACTTCTCAGAAAAGTAACATTATGCTGATAATTACTGTTTATTGAAATGGCCACATCCAGATAACTTTGAAGTCACCTAAAGTACCAAATGTGATTCCCTAGTTAAAACAAACCTCTCTTTATTTGTTTCTGCTAACTGAAAAATTAGAGCTAAAGATACTTAAGCAATACAGTTAAAAATGCATAACTCTATATTGGCTTAATAAATTGTCTTATGAAATCAACTTTAAAGTGTTATCCATTTTAAACAGATTTTTTGTTCTCTTTTGAGCTTTACAGTTAATTTTGAAGATCAGCATTTAGCTTTGGGCAGAAGAAATAAAACTCTAGCTTTCTGACTCCCTTTAATGAGAAAGTAATTCATACATTTATTTTAAATTGACCATTACCCATTACCTCAATTGTATTGTAACTTCACTTCAGCCCTCGTTAGATGGAGTTCATCAGAATTCTCCATCTGAGTGCCTCTTCCACGAACAACATTTTTAAAAAGCTACACTCATCATCTTTCCTTCCAAATTTGTTCCCTACCTCTGGGACTGATCCTGCTCTCCATCTACTTTCCTCATCCATGTGACATCAATTTTGCCCTTTTAATATCTCTCAACTCTTCAAATCCATTTTCTTTTCTCCAAAATCTTCTCCATGCCCCAGCCCATAGTCAGCTCTTGAGTAGATTACTACATCAACCACCCGTCAACCATCAAGGTCTTCCTGGCTTGCCACCGTCAAATCAGCTGTCCACACAGTTGCAGGTATAACTTCATAAATTGATTACCCAGCATATTACTTCCTTGTTTGAATACCTGGCTGTTCTTTTTTTTAAAATTTATTTAAGCGAAAAAAAGACACATATAACAAAGACAAAAAGCAAAAGAGACAAACGATTAGAGTAAATGCACAACAGTAACATTGCAGGTTTACAAAACAGGATGATAGAAACTTGACAATGGTTGCAATATTGCATACCATTATCTTTAAAATGGTAGTTTACATTAACAGATATAGACATGTAAAATTGATCTAATCATATGAGTGTTAATTGTTCTTTCTCAATAATGAATGCATTCAGCAGTGTGTTCATTTTAGTTGTCTTACATATACATAGATACAGATTTATATCTTTTCCTTTTCCCTTCCCTCTTTCCCCCTACCTGGCTGTTCTTAGGGCTCAGTCAACACTCCTGTCCATGGACCATAAAGCTCTTATATTCTGGTCCCTTATCTACCTCAGCCCCAGTCAGCACCACTTCCATATCCACATTCTACTAACCAGAGGTCTATGTGAATAGGATGTGAATGTTTCACACCCCAAAATGCTTTTTCAGTTATCTATTTCTGTGCAATAACCAATTCCTTTTCCATGATCTATTTCTGTGTAACAGCTGCCTCAAAACTAACCACACTATTTTTTGCTTGGCTTCTTCATTTGGCTGTGTTCCGTGGAAGAGTTTAAGGGGCTGGCAATTCCACAAAAGCTTCACTCACGTGACTGGCTGGATGGCTCTATTCTTTTCCATTCACTCTTCACGCTGAAACTAAAGATATAAGAAAATGTCTCTCAATATCCATAGTGCAGAAGTAACTGTTAGAATCTGGTTTGGTTTTAGACCAAAAGACACATTTATCAAAACTTAGCCTTCTTCAGTCCCAGTGTTGAAAGTTCAGCATCTCCAGGCTCCCCAGGACTGCAAAGGTCTCTGTAGTATCTGCTCCAAGGCAGGACCATAGCCCATATGCAGCCAAGTCTAAGAATCAGAATAATCCAGGAAAGAGCTAACCCATCCCAGAACACTCAAAGGCAAATCAAGTGCATGAATTCAGAGGAGATATACATATTTTTCCCCTTCTGTTTTACTGCTCAGTGCGCCTGGGAGGAACAAAAGAGACCATGCACACTGCTGGTGGGACTCCTCCAACACAGCCTGAGAGCTGATGCTGCTGCCCGAAGACTCAGGGAAGCACAGTTGGAATTTAACTGGGCCTCCCAGAAAGGCTGTAGGTGCACTCAGTCTTGGGCAAACTTCACAGAGAAGCTGATGCCAAGCAGGAAAGTTTAATTAAACACTGGGAGATTTGTAGATGCCTGAAAAGTACAAACTGCCAACAGTGAGAGGGAAATAACATCATGATGATCTCATCTTTATGTGAGTCCTTTGTTGCCTGGAAACTGGGATTTCCTTGGGGATGGTGTGGTCATAGGATTGATGGAAGTGGAAAGAGGCAGCCCTGGAAGGCAGCTGTGCACTCAGCCTGGGCTAGGGAGGGCACGAGGCAGGTGTCTATGTGCTGAGATGGGAGAGAGGAGCAGCGCTTCAAGATCTTTCCATTCTGCCTTCATTAGATCATAACAAATGGCCGATCGTGCTAGTCACTATCATAAGAGAAAATCTGCAAAAGTAATTTCCAATACCCTTGTGGGATGGGTGGAGAAACATAACAGGCATAACTGCAGTGAGTTATTGAAAAATGGCTTTTCAACTTGAGCAATAAATTAGCTCAAGCAGCCACTCCGAAGGGCAAACATAAGATCTCTACTTCAGAGGGCCAAGCCAGCACTTCTCTGTCTGAGCTGAGACCAACTCAGCAAAGTCCCTGGTACCCACAGCAATGTGCTTAAAGCGTATTTTAAACAATGAGCACCATACTGTAGACTCACAGAGTAAATGAGCTCATGTGATTTTATTTTCATCTGGGCTTTTTTCATTGTTTTTAACATGGCTTTGTTGCAAGATCCAGCAAGCTAAGTGGGCGGCGATGAGTTTGGTTTTATTTAGTCTCTCTAACAAGATAGCAATTTTGGTAGTCTAATGCCTAACAAAAGCAAAGCTAATTACAATTGAAATTGTATAGGCTGCCCTGTGAGTTTGTGTGCATATGGAGCAGAGAGGCGACATGAAGTAGTAGGAAAATAGGGTACAAAGAATAAGAATGCTCAATCCAGGACCTTCCGCTTAACTGACAGTGAACTGTAAAGAAACACTAGTGCCACCTTTAGACAAAACTATACGTCAGCCCCTGTCTGTTTTCTGATGCGATATCTGAATACTGGGTGAATTGTAAAGGAGGCTGGAAAGTCTAAGATTGAAGTTGAAGGACCTTCCTCCTGATGGGAACCCTCTGCAGAGTCTCTCAAGATGGTGCAGGGCATCACATGATAAGAGATGTACATCCAAGAAATAGAGACACACTGACTTTAATACCAGACTTAGTATTGAGACAATAATTAATGTATTAACCCATTAATCATTAGCCTTTTAATCCATGAGTAGATTAACCCATTCATAAGGGCAAAATCCCACCCCATTACATTTCTAAATACCACTAACATACGACTTTGAACATTAGGTTTCTGTTATTGTAGATTCAAAATGTCCCCCAAATTTTTCATCATGGACTAACTCACTGATGAGTTCACAGCTAAATGTGCTATTACGAGGCAGAACTTGGCTAGACAAGGTAGGTCACTGTGGGAGTGACCTGGTAAGATATATCCTTGTCTCCAGCTCCTCCCTCCTTCCCTCTCTGTTTCTTGGCTTCTTGGATTGAACAGCTTTCCTCTGTTATGTCCTTCCACCACACCAATTCTTTCTTGGCACCAGCCATTCATAGACTGAGCCCTCTGAAACTGTGAGCCAAAATAAACCTCTCTTCCTTTAAGTTGTCAGGTTTTTTTGGTCCCAGAAATTGGAAAGTGAGTAATATAATTTCCAACACATGAATTCTGAAGGGAAAATGTTTCTATTATAGCGTGGCCATAGGTAATATTTTCATAATGGCACACTGTGCTTACTTTGTGCCACCTTTTATGCCATTCCTAAAAAGGCTCAGCACCTATAAGAACTAACCTTGGGCCTAGTTGCTATGCTGCCAGCAAACTCTGCTTTCTAAAAGAAAAGAAAAGGAAAAAAAAACCACTCTGCTTTCTGAATAAGTACTGGCCATGTTTCTGTGAGACCTAAACTACTGCTCTTTTTCCTCAATTTAGCAAGAAATCATACCAAATAGTGATTTAGTGCTATATTAATTTGGTGATCAACTTGTTTTCATTCTTCTGCAAATTATTTAATTAAAATTAAATCAAATTATGTCAATGCTGCAGTTGTTCTTGTTTCAGTTATTCTAAAAGGTTATTTAAATTCATCCTCTGGTCTACATGATTCAAATTTTAACCCCAGGTTAAAATTTTTATATCTCATGTTATTTTGGAGACTGACTTCATCAAGAAAGATCCCCTCATTGTGCTCACTGTGCCAAAGTTGTAAAATGGATCTTTTGGAGGAAATTTATAATTATCTCTTTCTGTTCAAGAGTTTCCACTAAAGTTGGACATGAAGAAAAATCACACAAACAGAATACAGTAAATTCTGTGAAACAAACTATAAATGTGTGCCATGGTCTTCATTAGGTCTGATTCTCTTTTCCAGAACTAAGGTATGACTGTAATTCCACACCATCCTTGAAGGCAGACAAAACTATGGGACTCGTTTAGCCAGTGCAACATGAACAATAATGGCATAGCATTTCCAGAAGAGTCCTTAAGAGTCTAAGAGAGAATCATACTTTTCCTACCTATTATAGACTGATTCCCAAAAACTTGGGTGGTAGGCAAAGATCCCTGGGTTAAGCCATGGAAATTTGAAGAATATTGTTAATACATATAACCTGACCCATTCTAATGAATGCAAAATTAAAGTGCATAAGAAAGAAATCTGTCAGTGCTGAAGGAAGAGTCTTCAGTCAGAGTCCTGGTTTGCAAGCCTCAGAACTCGCCTGATAATAGGAAATCAGCAAATCCTAGTTGTTAGGATGCTCAATTTCCTACAATCCCATCCTAATGTGACAGAATCAAGTCCCTTAAAGTCAGGTTTCCCTCATAACTCAACCTTCCAGATGGCTTCTGGAAAAGACCTCTCTCAACTATTCTCCTGTTGTTGCCAACTCATTCGTTTTAAAAGTTCATCTTTATCCAGGGGCCCCGCTTGTGGAAAAAGCCTACAGGTTTTCTCAGGAGGCAACATGAGCATCTGAGGGATCCAGCCCCAACCCAAAGACCAGCTGCAGCAGAGAAAGGAAGCGACAGTATTTAGGAGATGGCAGGCTGGGGTGTCAAGCGAAGGTCTTTGTAAAATGTGATTTTCTGTTTGGGTTCATTTCTGCTGTGCTGTTATTCAGAAAATATTATCAACTGACTAATGGACCACTGTGCTCAATTAATTTCATAAATAAAAGGTCTCCATAAAAATGAGGTAATGCTTTTTCTGGCATTTAACACATAAGTACTTGCATTAGAAGTAAAGCAAGTCTACCTCAATTATTATTGACATAGAAGAAATGCAATGATGTGAGTTCTCAGTGACAAGTTTTTAAAAAGCCAAATATAAGTAAACTTCTGTGTGCCTGTGTGTGCATGTGTGTGTGTCTGACAGAGAAAGAGGTGGGGGAGGGAGAGAGAGAGACACCAGTGGGGGGCGGTAGATGCACCCAAGGTCCTAAGAGAAGAACTGAGTGCCACCTTTGCAGCCTCGACGGCCAACTGATTGCTTTAATAGCCACTCCTCAGGTGCTCACTGGCATCCGCTGGGATTATTCTGTGCTAAATCTGAATAATAATGAGAAATATCCAATATTAATATTCTCAGTTGAGCAGAGCAATTAACTAATTGGTAAATTGCTTTATCTTTGTGGTCAAACAGAAGCATTTCTTAGAAGATCCTCCTTTTAGCTAAGACTCTTTTGCCACATCACACTCCTATTTCATCTTGCCCAGGACTCAGCTCCCACTGCAAGTACTGTGTGACAGTGAGTGTTGGTCAGTGGGGCAGTGTGAGCCTCGAGGGGGAATTTTGATGGAGCGTCACTGGATCCTGCCTTTCATCACACAATAGTCTGTTTAGTAGGTGTTATTTTTAAAAATACCATTGATGCTGAAATTCTTTTTAATTTTATTTGTTAAAAGACACATTGCCATTGTTCCTCTCAAAATACTGTCTCTCACTTTGAACGTGCTTATTCCAGTATTTTTGCCACTTTCTGAAGCAGTTCTGAGAGTCCTCTTTCATGAGTATGTTTAGCTGTGCAGAGTAGCTGTTTTGCTGTCCTGAATCAATTCAAAACATTTACCTTCCATGGTCTTTTTGATTTTGGAGAGGAACTGGAAGTCTCATAGTGCCAGATCCTATGACCAGGTTACATAAGAATATACTGCAAGGATTTTACAAGCCCATCTTTCCACTGGATGACACTCAGCAACACAATTGCCATACTTCTGATCACATCTGGTAAAGACATTTACACAAGAGAACTTCCAGAACTGCTTCAGAAAGTGGCAAGAACAATGGGATGAGTGTGATCAAAGCAAGCAACAGGACAATGTGTCTTTTACTGCAATCATTTATTTTAAGTTAAGCACTCATTGTACATTTTGACCACACCTTGTATTTAGAAAAGGTGTACAACGATATCAGAGTGCTCCAGGATGCAGTTATTTGAACGTCTGCCATCCCAGACAATGTCTTTAGTGAATTTAGAAAGTATTTTTAAAGTTTTGACTCTCAACCTTGTAGATGTGAAAGTTGATTTATCAACACCTGAGAAAAAATAAATCTTCCTGGAAGTGAAGTCATCACACTAAGCATACAGAGAATAATGTATAGGATCAAGTTATCAAATTATACAGGATTCTTTGTAGTCTCATGGGCTGAAATATTAGTATCTCATGCCTAGTACTTTCTCTCCTGCCAGGCAGAATTACATAGATGCTGAATTATAATCAAAATAATGTTTGATGAGCAAGAAATACAATGATGGAAGTTAGCTAGATAAATCTGTAGAAATATACTACAGTCAAAATAACATAAAACAGTCCCTCTCACCATAAGGATAATCTTAAACAATAGGGTAGTAATATTAAAAACACTAAGAATAACTCATTAACTTTGGACAGTTCCTGGATTTGTATGGTCTATTAACTTTCAATTAAGTCATATACAAAATCTAAGTAAGCTAAGTGCAGGGGTGCATGCCTGCATTCTCACCTACTCAGTAGGCTACGGCCGGATGATCACAAGTTCAAGACTTAGTCTTAGCAATTTAGCAAGACCCCGTCTCAAAATAAAGGGCTAGGGTGTTCCTAGCAGAGAGTATGAAACATATTACCAACTATATTCTCCAGTCACAATACTATAAAAATAGAAATTACAACATGGAAATTAAAGTAACATTTGTGTCTAAAAGTAATCCAAAAAAATTTCAGAATAACTAGAAAATGGAGATAACAGGATCACATAAAAATGTAACTAGATCAGAATGAAAGCACATGTAATAAGCATTCAACAAAAAAAAGTAAAAGATTAGCCACTAGGAAAGTGGAAATAATGCATTAATAACTCTGAAAGCAGGAACTAATAAACTAGAAAACAAAAACATTGAACTAATTCATACATTGAAACAATATCTTTTGACAAAATAGACAAAGAACTCTGAATTGGAGGTGAGAGAGAGATGATTAGAGAAGAGAAAAAAGTAGAGAGAAATCAAAAAACAAAGGCAGCTGGAGAAGAAAAGTCACTGCAAGATTATCACAGATCAGGAAGACAGGTTCTCTGTGCCATTTTTCGAATGACTGCAGTTCCCAGGAAAAAGATTTTCGCCACTCTTGAAGTCTGAGGGGCAGTTCTCATGTCCATTTCCTGCCCTCGCTCCCACACGTACACATCATCATAGCCAGTTCATGCTCTTCTCATTTTCTAACGATGTCTCTTAAACGGCATTCTTGTTTCTTTTTGATATTTGTGTTCCCTCCTCTGTAAAAGCCACCACATATTCAAAGCTTCTCGTGGGTCGAACAAGTCACAAGGGCTTTGCAGTTTCGGGAAATTCATCAAATTCTTCTGGCATTGTGTCTATCTTGTAGATAAAGACATTGATACTTATAGAGTGACTTTTCCAGTGTCGCATAACCAGTAATTCAAGTATAATTTCATCTGCTCCAAAGCTGTTTTCCTAGTGATACTATACTGCCTCTCTATGGATGGAGATAGAGATCACATATTAACAAATCTGCACACAGCTGGAAAATTTGAGAGAGGGAAAGCTGAGATAGCAATAAAACCAAGAGCCAAATGATTCAACAACTAGAAATGATTGGCTAGTGCTAACTTAAATAACTTCCTGAGCATTTAGTTCAAAGTATTGTATTTGAGAGTTAAAAAAAAAAAAAATTTCACATATTTGGAATCAAGGAAATCTTTTCTTATGAAATTTATGTGAAAAAATCCTCAGTGTTTCAGTGGCTCATATGCATACTGTATCTGTCAGGGTCCTGGCAGGAAATGGTTGAATTCTCCAAGGGTTAACCAGGAGTTGAATGACAGGTCTGTTTACAGAGTTCAAGGGTTAAATAAACATGGTGAGACACTCAGGGATTGCTACGTGGCTCCCCAACCTTACTGAGGCCATGAGTAGAAAGGCACACTGTTGTTATGTTTTAAAATGATTCAGTACATCTTCGTTCTTACTCTCAATATGTTGGCAGTAAGCTCACATTGGCCAAACTTCAACCACAATCTGAAGACCCAGGAATGCTGAGAGGTGCATCAGCAGAGATCAGCCTCCTAGGGAATCTTACTGGAAGGACAATTGTACAGAATCTGTTAGGGAGCAAAGCAAATAAATGGTCATCAGTCACTCTACTCCATCAGAGAGACTCAGATGAAAATAAAAATTCAGCGTAATGTCTATTGATACATATTCTGTACCTTGATCATCAGATATCTAAGTCCTGTTAACTTCTGTGCAAATCATCCTCAAACTGATACCTCACAAAGAAGGAAATATACACATAAGAAGTGCATCCTAAGAAAGACAACTAGTATGTCGACTATTAAAAAAACTAGCATGTGTAGGGTAGAAAAGACTCAGGAAAGGTGAGTAAAAAACACTCAGAAAAACAAGTAGAAGGACTAATTTGAAAGCAGACATTAGACACATGCTAGGGAATTATAGAAAAGCAGAATTTATTTCAATATAAGCAATAAGTTCCTGATCTCTAGACTTATCCATCAGTGACAAGAATTATAGTTGGTGAGAGTACTGCAATTCCCTGTCACAGAATTCAGCCAAGGAGTGGCTGCCATCTGCTGCTGAGCCTGCTATAGAAGAAATTCCTGCATTTGGGCTTGGAGAGCACTTCCTTTCCTTTACTGACCTAAGATTCTGACTCAGGGACCTGATGCCAGTTCCATAGGCACAAAGATTCACTTAAACAACTAACTGTCCTTTGCATCAGTACCTGGTAATACCTCAGAGTCAGATCTCTTCTCAACTACTGGCACATAGACATTCAGCTGTCAATCCTTCTATACTATTGTGACTGTGAGTACCTCCAAGGGCCCATGTGTTGAAGATCTGGTCCCCAACTTGTAGTCCGATTGGGAGATGGTGGAACCTTTAAGAGGTGGAGCCTAATGGAAAAAATCAGGTCACTGGGGAACAAGTCCTTGAAGGGGATATTGGGAACCAGGTCTCTTCCTGCTCTCTTTGTTTCTTGGTCACCATGAAGTAAATAGGCCTCCTCCTCCTCCATGAGCTTTTGCCATGATGTATTATGATACCATATGTCCGTAGACTAGAGTCAAGGAACCATGGACTGAAACCTCTGTAATCATGAGCCAAAATAAACTATTTCTCCTTAAAAAGCTGACTAACAACCTCCAGAAACAATCTTCCAGTGTTACCACTTCTCAGAGAGACTAACAGGTAGTAACAAAACACCCCAAAGCTCATGATGCTTTTAAATCCATGCAAAACAATGAAACATTAACCAAAACAGAACAGTTGTCTACTTAAGTTTAGGGCTTATGCTTTATCTCATTTCTGGGCAATAACTGTGGCCAGAATAGCTTATCCACAGGCAGGATAGAGGTCTGTAGAAAGTATGATGTTTGCAGACAGAAGAACCAGAGCCTTACTCTAGAGGATCTTCAAGAAAAATGTTGTAGTGATAACACAGGTAACCGTTCATTGTCTATTCAGTGAAAAAAATTCATAAATGTGTGTGCCTTCACTTTAGAGAACTGAAAAAATATACACCCAAAGAAATAATGGTTGTGTATAATTGGTGGCATTGTAGTTATTTTCTACTTTCTTCTTTTTGTTTAGTATATTTTGTACATAAACATGTATTTTAACAAGAAAAATTATTTTCTTCTATGCATTTAAATTCTTTGTTTAAGACAGGAGGAAACTATATATTTCCATTGCTGGGTAGATTTCTGCAAAACTCGACTGCTTTGGAAGGTTGACATATCCTTATTTCTTCCTCAGTTTGGATTCTGACCTAAAGGAGGACATAAAAATGTTGATTTGAGTCTGGTTTGGGGGTGTCATCTTCTGTACTGGGATAGTTTCACAGGTCGTGAACTAAGAAATGACTTCAGTAATAGCAACATTTAAAACAGAAGCACAAGTGATCCAAGACAGATAATGGAGAACAAAGAGCTAGTCAGAAAAAACAGTGGCCTTTAAAACACACACACACACATACACACACACACACACACACACACACACGATTAATTACCTTTTGAAATGAAGCTATACTCCATTCTGTTTCCCAAACTCCCTTATGTAATTATAACTGAAAATGAGTTTTTTATAAAATCCAAAGGTCCCAAGTGGTGTACCAAGGGCAGAGTGGAGGCCTTGCTCAGGCCTGTGGAAGCAATAAAATATTGTCTCTAAAGAATTTTTTAAGAGAATAATAAGAGCTGAGAGTGTAATTCAGAAATAGAACACAGGTTTAGTATGTACAAGGTCCTGGGTTCAAACCCCAGCAATATAAAAATAGCTATAGTAAAACTGTAATTAAATGTATCCGCATTTTAAAATTTTTCTATGCACTAGCAATGCCATCCTGCCTGAGACACATTGCTAAGAACATAAAAGTTCCATATTGGAAGAGAGGACTTTCTTCTCAGGTCTCGAAGAAAATAAGCTTTTGTGATCTTTAGTATTTACCCCACGTCCCTCTTACTTTTTGCATTTCTCTCCTTTACTCTTAACACCGAACACCTAATCTTCTCTTTCTTTTTAGATTGTTTTCTTCTGTTTGTTTGTGAGGAGGAAATAAATAGAAATATGAGTCAGTGGATCACTTGTGTCCTCAAACCTTGCAAAGAACAGATTTCCAGATCAGAGAATTTCTGGTTTTCTTTTTTTCATTAGCACATTTCACTTTAACTGGATTTCATACTCATACTATTTTTCCCATTTAAAACATTTGCCCCTAAATTTTCTCAGTTCTTCAAAATACTTGCTTGTTCTTCTCTTACTCTTCCATTTACATGCAAATTTTCTGCAAATGTTAGGGTCTGATCATACAAAAACAAACACCATCAAGATAAATTTTATTTCTTAAGCACTGTACATTAATTTCCAAGTGTCTTAACATATTTTTATTCTTTGTGCTATTAGAATCGTATCACAATTCTTAGTCACAAGACTAAGCACTTTCTGTGTTATATCTCTGATGGCATAGGTTTAATATACCCACAGATTTCACATGGCCTCAAATATCTTCAAAATATTTGCTCTCCAGTTTTATTTTTGTGATATTTTCAGTTTTGAAATTCTTTTCATGTAACTTTGAATCCCAAGTGCAGGGGAAATACTCAGAGTAACAATTTTATTATTGCATACCTGTTTTTCTGGTTGAATGGAATTTCTCTCATTTTAACCACAATGAAATCGAGACAGAAAAGAGTATTTTTGATGTGTATACTCATAAAAACTCCTGAATTCCAACACTGTGGGGAAGACAAAAACATTGAAAATGCTAAAACATGGTCTACAGTAGAACCCAGTTACAATTTACTTAAAAAATAAACTTTAATAGCATTTTTCTTCTAGTACTGTATTTCTTATACATAACAAACTAGAATCTGCCCACCATTTAAGGTATTATCAGGTAGTTAAAGGAAGTCAACAAATGGAGGTGTAATAAGACTGCAGGTGCCTAGGTTTCTGATCATACATCTTTTAGCCTGGCTTATTTAGGAGATTTTTTTGTATAGGGGGACCCATGTGTTTTTAAACAAAGTTATTGGTATAATTTCAATCACTTATCATAAATGGACAAAACCTCAAAGTAATCACCAAGAAAGTTAATTTTAAGTGATCTCATCACAAAAAATGATAAGTATATGAAGCAACATGTATGTTATTCCTGGATATAGCCTCCCGCATTGTACACAAATGTCAAATGTCATGCTGTGGACCATAACTATTATATGCTTTTTATTTGCTAGTTTTAAAAATACATTTAAAATATTTTTATTATAAAACTAACAAATACAACTTATTAAGTACAGACTCCAAGTCATCTCCAAAAACTCTAATGCTAAATCTATTATATATAATTTGACAATACTACTCATCACTAGATGTAACTTAGTGCTCCCCACAAAAATTATGTGTTCCTAATACAGGCCTTGAGAGAGAATGTTTAACCATAGAGAGAAGTTTTCTTATTCACCTTCCAAACTTGTCAAAGTCACTTTAAAAGTGACTGTCCCAAATGTTACAAGGCAGATCAATGATCAATATTGGAACATAGTGTGCATTTCCCTACTTCATATCCAGTTCTACAAGCGCTCAAAGAAGTACTGTTTATTTGAAAACTTTTTAACCATTAAAAGTCTGGGGGAATAGTTCCTTAAAATTGGGATCGATAGCCATATCTTTGCTACTCAGATAAATATTACTGAGAAATAATGTTCCAGGACAGCCTAGAAAACTCCTCATATAGGTTTTTGTTTTGTCTTGTGTTTTTGGTTTTTGTTGTTGTTGTTGTTGTTGTTTTGTTTTGTTTTAAGCCACAGTGGCCAAGATTCTAGTTGCCTCCCAATTGCTCTTCCTCCTTGTTTCTTACTAACATAACCCTGACCTCAGCTGGGTGCATGGGTGCATGGGTGCAGGAATAAAAGACTAATTTCCTAGGATCCCTTGCACTCAGATGGAGTCATGTAAATAAATTCTGGCAAAAGACACACAAGTGAAGTGCTGTGCAGGACTGCTAGAAAGTTCCCTTTATCATGTAGGCACAGAGAGAGGGTATCAGATGGAACTCTCATCTGGAGAAGTACTCGGGATCAGGCTCATCTAGGAGGAGCATAATTTTTCCTTTTGCTTTTCTTCTTTCTCCTTTCAGTCTGCAACATAAATGTGAAGGCTGGACTCCCAACAGCCCCATCAGGGAACCCTGAGGTGATCATAAAGGGGAAAGCCACATGGTAGGCTAGATAGGAAAAGACAGAAGGAGCTTGGTTCCCTGATGCCTGTGAAGCTGTCCTGCCAACCCTGAACTACCTATGTCAAGACTTGATTTATGAGACCCAGGCAGGAATTTCATTATATGCAGCCTAGCTTTATCCTAAACAGATTCAAACAACACACAAATAATACCTCAAGCCACCAGCACAGGAGAAGGAAACTGTTCTAGTCCCATGCAAATCTTCATGCTAAGAAATGGAGTAGAATCAGATATCCAGGAAGGAAAATTGCCAGGGTAACATAATCAGAAGTGAGCAGAAGATAGTTTCTTCCTCTGGCCAAGAAAGAGTGATTTGGTTGTTTCAGACTAGCCTACTAACTAAGAACAACTAAAACTTCTGGATAGAGTGGTTTTTTAAGCATTTAAGAGCACATAAAGAGCCGGGCGTGGTGGCACACGCCTTTAATCCCAGGAGGGTGAGGTAGGTGGAGCGTTGTGAGTTCGAGGCCGGTTGGGCTACAACGCAAGCGCAAGGCCGGCCTGAGCTACACAGTGTGACCCTGCCTCAAAAAACCAGGGCCAGGAGTTTGGCTCAGCGGCTTACGCGCCTGTCAAGCAGGCGCGAGGTTGTGAGTTCAATTCCCAGTGCCAGAAGAAAAAAAAAAAAGAACACATAAAGTTATGGAGATAGAGTATAGAGTTTAGAGGAGCTGAAATTCGGAAGAGGGAAGAATCCAGAAAGGCAAGTCAGCTCTGCAGAGTCACTCAGGGTCATTGCAACCAGGTCTCCAAAAGCAAAAGCAGCAAGCAACACACCATGGAACACAAGACAGACACCAGCAGTTTCACCCCATCAGAGAAGCAAAAGTTAGAATTCAGGGCCCTCCGAGGAGTGGATCCAGGTAAACACCTCAGGACTTTGATTGGAACCCCAAACAGTTCCTCCTGGAAATTTATCAGCTCTCACAGGAAATAAAGGCATGCTTCAAAAAATCTCAACTCCTAATTTGATCCTATCCTAGCCCTGCTGATTGCCAGCTGAAAATGTATATTTTATCAGAAGAACTAAGTTCATCTAGGGCTGCAAAATCCTCGGCACTGGATTTTATAAACTAGACACACAAAGTCGCACAAAATAAATACATAAATAAAGAGAAAGGATTAATTACAAGAAGTCAACCCCTGGCAGTACAGAGATTGGGATTATAAAATGAGAAATTAAAGTATAAGATGGTAAACTTTGGTGGAAAACTGAAGACTATGAGAGAAAAAATGTAGAACTGAAAAGTCTAATGAGTAAAGTTAAAATATTAATGGATGAGTTTAACAGAAAATTAGATAAAATTGGCAAGAAAATAAGCAAACTTGAAGACAAGTTGAATGAAAATAAAAAAGCCCTAAGAAGTAAAGCTGACAAATTTAGACAAGATCTTAAGACATATCACACATGACAAAAAGTTGTAACTATATATAATAGCTATAGCTATATATATGTTTGGAATATATATATTTGAAATATATACATGGAAAATACATATATATTTGGACTTTCCCAGCTCTGGTCACTGAAGGGCCTGGATACAACAACACTTCAATACCAATGAGAGATCCATTACCTAGATTGTAGGTTTTAATAACCATCTTCAACTAAAAGGAAATAAGACTCACTGAAGAAATGATAACTTCAATTGATAACAAAATGATAGCAGAGAAGAGGAAGTATGAAACAAGCACAAAATACCTATTTGCACAAGAAAGTAAGGCAGTGTTCAAAGATGGGTGACAATAAAAAAAGAGGCACAGAAGCCAGCATGTGAGACAATTTGAACATTAAGATAAAATAAAAACAATAATAGAATTGTCACCTAGTGAATGATGTGGGAATCTTTGACACCATATTAGCATAAATAATAAATATATTGAATTTTGAGGGGTAACAAAAGGTTTGCATAGCCTTAAAGTTCCTCCCCAAATTACATACTGTTTACCAAGGGCAAAAGTGCAGCTTGACAGACAAAAGCCTGACAGATCCACTTCGCTCAAATGGTCGATGTGAGCATCACTGGTAATAAAGTAAACTGAAATTACTTGACAGAGACGTTGAGAAAATAAAGCATCACTTTTGTCCTATCCCTACAAAGAGGTGTCCATGGAACCTAATGATGATGGAAGAGTGGATAAGCAGAAAGTGAGGGACATTCTGCAAAACAATTGCCCTGTAATCTTCAACAATGTCAAGGTCATGAAAGTCAAGAGAAAAGTAGAAACACTGCTCCAGACTAAAGGGAAGAAGCGGCATGAAAATTAAACCCATAATTCTTGGCTTGATCTTTCTGATATAAGAATGTTACTGGGTATATATCGAAAAAAAACACCGAAGAGATACCTATTTATCTCTATCCAGCATACCAAAGAGATACCTGCATGCCCATGTTTATTATGGCACTGTTCACAATAGCCAAGATAAGGAACCAGCCTAGACTTCCATCAACAGAAGAGCAGACAAAGAATATAGGGTGCATATGTGTTTATTCAGTCATAAAGAAAAGCAGCATCCTGTCATTTGAAGCAAAATGGATGGAACAGAGGATATTATGTTAAGTAAAATAAGCCAGACACAGGAAGACAAGAACCTCATGTTCCTTTCACGTGAAAGCTAAAAAAGGTACCTTGGATGTAGAATAGTGATTATTAGAATTTGAGAAGGGAAAAGAGGTAGCTAAAGACAGATTAACATTGACCAGTGTATACTATATGCATGTATGGAAATATCATCCTAAACTCCATGCATATATATAATTAATGCTTATTAAAATAAAATGTAATAAATTCAAAAATAAATAAATAATTAAAATAAATAAATTCAGTAAATAAATAAACTCAAAAAGAACATTTGGTTACTGATGAAATTTAAATGGAGTCCAAGAATTAGAAGGTAGCATTAAGTTAATTTCCTGATTTTGATGGTTTTACAGTAGTTTTGCAGAATGGTCTTGCATATGGGTAATAACACTAAAATTTTTAAGGGTAATAGGATTACATCAGCAACATAGCCCTAAAAGATTCAGAGAAAAAAAATCTATTCATATTATTATTGCAACTTCCTGTGGGTTTAAGATTGTCTTCTCCCAAATGAGTGAGAATTTTCTAAGAAAATGAGAGATATCAAGTCACAGATTCAAAAAATGGCGTAGAACACAGTATGAATATGTAAAAAGTTCCCACTAGCTGCAATATCATGAACTGAGCCATAGAGTCCATTTCTAGTTCCCAAGACCAATCCCCTACTCTTCCACTAACAGGATTCTCCAAAGGTCGCTGCATGTCAGAGTGCAGTCCTGGTGAAACTATTCACTACAATGGAAGGAAAAGTTCATTCCCTACCCTCTACCAAGGCCTTCCTCTGCTATTTCAGGACTTTTGGTGAAGGGGACATCCACTTCACTCAGTGTCTCTAAGCACATCATCACAAGATCCAAACAATATAGTCACAAAAATCTACTGTGGTTGTTGAAGACTAGGATGTTTGGTCTTCGATATTTCTGTCTTTATGACTCTCAAGGAGGGAGCTGAACCAAATCCAATCCCATTTCTTATCCCAGGGATTTTTTTCTACCATAAGTTAAAGAAAGATGTTAAACATCTTGTTATATTTCAGCATGGTATTACATCCATGATCAAATTCTTAGGTAAGGCAAATAACCAGTCTTTGAGGACAATAATAATTCTTCAGATATAGGTAGAGCAATCATATTCTTTTTGTCCCAGCATCATGTTTTATTCTCATATAGTTGTTTAGCTATAAATTACATGGTGACTAGGAACAATACAGATTAACACAAAACTTTGAAGGAAAATTCTTTACAGAGCAGATAACTTCATAAAGTTCATTGGTTGATTGCTTGATTGGTTGACTGGTCATTATTTTAGTGGCCTGGGACCTAAAATCCATTCTAAATGGGGAAACCCACCATTGTGTGAATCTTGGAGCAGGACAGGACATAGACAGTTCATGGAGCACATCACTTGAACTTAAAAATTATATAATTCTTTGAATTGGGCAGAAGTAACAAGGAAGTTTTATTAGGACTGATGCAGGAGTGACCTCCAGTGACTTTCTGCTAGAGTGACAGGGCAGTTCTGCAGTAGTTGGGCCACTGGTACTGCTGACTTTTTAAGTTGGGTGTTTTTGTGCTGTTACCTATCAGAGATGTCAACTGTATAACTTACCTGACTTCTTGGATATTTATTTTCCAAGCCTACATCTCCATTCTTTCTATCAATTCCATAATCTGCCTGATACTCTTCTAATAAATTCTTCAAATCTGACATCCACAAGCCTTGGTTTCTACTATTAATAACAAAGAAAGTAAATACACCCAGCTTTTAATATTAAACAGTTTACACCATTTTTTTTTTAAGGAAATCTGTTCCAACAGTGAATCAAGTTCTCTACTTCGATGCACAACACTGATGGAAACGCTTAAATAGCAGTCACTTGGATTTTTCAAAAATCTCATCCTTAATCAAGCATCTGATTTCACAAACATAACCGTCTTGGTTACTTTTCTCTCATTGCTGGGACAAAATGTCTGACATCCAAACTGAAGGAAGGAAAGGTTTTTTAGCTCACAGTTTGTGGAGGTTTCTGTCCATAATCAGCTGGCTCCAAGGCAGGGTAGCATGGCACAGGGTCAACACGTCGAGGCAGCAGCCATCCAAAGCAGCCAGAGCAAAATGGGGCAGAATAAGACTCTTTTCCTCTTTTACATTGTACATAGGCCACCACCCCTCCTCCAGAGCTGGTGTAGCACTCACAAAATCTTCTTGCCTTCCTCTTGCACAAGATGAGGATATTTGCAAAGTAAGAATCCTAGCTCCCTGCTGAGTCTCAGTTAAACTTCTAAACTTCTCAAGTCGACACAAAGTATCAACCATAACAATAACCTTCTCAGGACTACTGATACTTGCAGTGTATTGGCCACAAAAGGTTGTCTGCATCAGGACAGCAGAAACGACTTGCTTTGTTCTGTTATCAGATTTCATGCATTTTATGTTTCTTGCTTGAGTGTTTACTAAAGTATCCACAGAACAGAGAAACAAAATAACTACACACACACAGACACGCAAAACTTTTGACTAGATCTGCTTAGTCATATTTTAGTATTTCTTTGAGCTGAAATTCTCTTTCAGGGCAACTACACACTCTGTGGAGCTTTGAAAAGAGCAGAGGCATTGTCTCAAACCAAAACTCGCTACCTCTATATCAGAAATTCTAAGGTTAGAAAAACAGGGCAGACATTCTGTATGGGCTGGCTGGCATTTCTTCCCTGCAGTGACTTACACTGATAACCCTCTTTCTAAATTAATGTTCTGAGACAGATTGGCCAACGTGCCCACTTGGTTAATCAAATTCCTCTCACGCTCTCCACTGGTTTCTGGCTTCTGGAAGCTGTTCTGAACATTTCTCACTTGTCAATTACTGAGGAAATCAGAGTTCAGTTTGAAATATGGAGCTCTGCTTTGGATGTTCATGACACCCAGGGAACTCTGAGATGCTGCCCTTCCTCCACATTTTATCTTGGTTCACTATACCATCTCTGTACGCACGCTGTGCCCACTGGCAGCCCATTAGAGCTTGGGTGTGATGCTCAGCCTCTTGATATCCTGTCAGACAGCACCGTGGGGTGGCACTATTTCCTGCCCATCACACTGACAGCTAGTCTAAGAAATAGTTTCTTCTTGGATCTTGATTTCAGAGTGAATGTGGCAGTTTTTCTTCCTCTCTTACATGGTTCTATCTTTCCCTGTGTAATAGAAAATAGATAAGATTCAGGACGAGTGAGAACAAAGGGATGTAATTCACGTGCCCTCAGTGCTGAATAGTTGTTAGGTTTCTAATCAGAGATATATGACCACATATAACAATATTATCAAATATTTAGCAGCTATCCTGTGCTATGCACTCTACAAAGGGCTATACATATATTCTATAATATAATTTAATCCCCCTGACAACTCTATGGAATGAATATAGTCGTCCCTATTTCACAAAACTTGAGCATAGGGAAATCAAGGAATGTATCCATTTGATAAAGGCAAAATCTGTGTTCTGAAACATCCTCAGGCTACTCCGCATGACTCCCTTGTCAGACAAGTGTTATAATGGTATTTGTACAAAGTACCATGGGAGCATCCAAAAATATTCCCCCAAAACTTCTACCATTTCCTAATCCCCAGATTTTGAGACTGTATTGATTCATAAGGAAAAGGAAAATTAAGATCACAGATGAACCTAGATTTGTTTGATCAGCAGAATTTAAATAAGAAGAGTATCCTGGATTTTCTGGGCACACAGACTATAATCACAGTGGTGCTTTAAGGACAGAAAAGGGATGCAGAAGTTTAGCAACAGAAAGGGTAGAAGATGTGATGCTGCTGACTTTGCAGAGAAAGGCAGGAACCATGAGCCAAGGTCCGTAGGCAGCTTTTAGAAGCTGAAATAGGCAAGGAAAGCAATGGTACCCTAGAGCCTTCAGAAGAAGCAGTGACTGACAAAACTTGAATTTAGCCCAGTGCAAGTTGTTTCAGACTTCTGTATGAGACAATAAACTTATGGAAGTTTGTTATAGCAGTGAAAGAATAGTAACACAAGTCCTCTACCCTGGATGGTCTGGGAGAATTGAGATAATAACTGAGAATTGAGGAAGGTAGGGAGCATCTGTAGTAGGAAGGCTCATGCATGACACAGCATGGTAGAGAGAACAGGGGTCCTGGCAGGACTGGACACAGGGCACAAACCGGGAGTGACACAGGTGTCCCTAGATGAGTATTATAAACCATGACAAAGAGCAGAGGTTTTATATTGCAGGAAAAGGGTAGCTGTGACCCGAGTTTTAAGGAGAGTTTTGACATTGAACAAATTTTCGTTTTAAGAAAGAACACTCTGGTTGTATTGTTCAACAAAACCATTCATAAATATTTATTGAATGTGCAAAATGATCTGGAAGAGGACCAGGTAAACTAGGAAGAAGGTTGTAGTTATCTAAGCAAGAGATGATAAAAGCCAGAGACAGCTTAGATGGAAGGCAAAATGGATTTGAAGGATATTTAGGAGATACAATGCGTAAGATTTGATGATTTGTTTGATGTCAACAAGCTTTTCAGTCTGAGAGGATGTTGTTGCTGTCAGCCAAGATTAAAAGAATGAGAAAGAAAGGATATGGCCTATGTTTGAAAGGGGGAAATTATTTTCATTTTGAACAAATGATAACAACAGTTGCGATCTATTAAAACCATATGATGGGCTAACTTTTTATATACTTTTTTTCATTGTACATATTTAGGGTAACACATCATGTAATCTTGATATACATATACATGGTAAAATAATTACTACAGTTAAGCAAATTGACCCATCTATCACCTTTCATACTTGGTGTGTGTGTGTGTGTGTGTGTGTGTGTGTTAGAACACCTGAAATCTATTCTTTCAAGAAGCTTTCCATGTATAATACAGCATTATTAACTATAGTAAATTAAAATGAATCCCTGGACAAGCCACTTGGGCCTTAAAAGTGACTTTAATCTTGCTTGATTTGCAAAATCTAATTTAGGCTATGTCTTGTAAATAGCTATGTTAAAGAAAAATGAAACTTAAAGCTAATCAATACGAAGCTACCAACTAATCTATATAACTGGGGACTTTCAATCTATATAACTGGTAATCTATATAACTAGGACAGACCAAAAAGGCAATTATAACTGTAACCAAGCAAAGGTTTTCTTTGATTTACCTTCATACTCATCCTCTAAAGACTTCTTACATTTCTTTTGGGTAAAGCCCCAAGCGACTTCTGGATTAGAGAAGTATCGTTCATGAATTACTGGATTTTTAAAAAATAAATCCTTTAGATTTTTAGTGTGCCTTAGTTTACCATTTAACTGTCCTCATAATATACACTAGATGCCCAGATTTAGTCATCCTGTATAACTGTAAGTCTGACCTGTTTCTCCCCCATTTCTTCCCTATCCCCAATCTGGCTACCACTGTTGTACTCTATGTGTTCCACCTTTTGTGAGATTCTACACATGAGTTTATGCAGCATTTGTTCTTTCTGCATCTGGCTTATTTCACTGAATACAATATCCTCCAGCTTCATCCATATTGTTTCTAGTGGCAGCATCTTCTTTTTAAAGGCTGAATAACATCCCATATACACACACCACAATTCCTTTATCCTTTTGTCCATTAATGGACACTTAGATTGTGCACACATCCTGGATATTGTGAATAATGCTTCCATGAGCATGGAAGTTGAGATAGCTCCTCAAGGAGATTGGTGCTGATTTCATTTCTTTTGGGAATACACCCAGAGGAGGGATTAGTGAGCCTTATGATAGTTCTACTTTTACTTTTATGAAGATGCTTCATACTACTTTCCATAATGGCAATTCCAATTTACATTCCCACAAAACTGTACAGTTGCCCCTTTCTCTACACCTTCACCCATGCTTGTCTCATGTCTTTTTGATAACAGTCATCCTAACAGGTGTGAGGTGTCATTTCATTGTAGTTTTAATTTCCATTTGGTGATTAATGATGTTGAGCATATTTTCATATACCTGCATGCCTCCCTTGAAAAAATATCAGTTCAAACCTTTTACCCATTTTAAAACAGATAATATTGATATTCTGCTGTTGAGTTATGTGAGATGCATTGCAAGTTATATTTTTGCAAATATTTTCTTTAGTCCATAGTATGTATTTTCCTTTTGTTGCTATTTCCTTTGCTTTTTTTGTTTGATATAGTTCCACTTGTTTTTTGTTGTTGCTGTCTCAACTTTTGGTGGAATATCCAAGGATTGCCAAGATCAATATCATGTTGCTTTTCTCACATGTTTTGTTCTAGGAGTTTTATGGTTTCATATATTTAACCCATTTTGAGTTGATCTTTATGTATGGTGTAAGATAATGGTTCTGTGTGACAAATCATTCTGTCAAGTTTTCTTAAATAAGGACAAGTTGTTTATTATGAAAATATATGTGTAATGAATTGTATCTGCTTGGGATATAAAGGGGTAAGGTTTCTTTCTGTCATTGTGCATTATAGGTCTTCTAGGAGAATGTACATGGTTCACAACACATTTTAGTCTAATGTTTATTTAACGAAAAGTTTTTATTTCTCTACTTCCTTTGTGAAGAGGATTTCTGTGTTGGGTGAATGTTTTTGTTTAATTATATCCCAGGATGGCTGGTATGGGTGAAACACATATTCCCAGGATGGCTGGTATGGTTGAAACTCCCCCTTGGTTCTGTGACATCACTCTGCACTGTTTGGTCTTGGGTCTCTGGCACCGGTTGGTGCATTTGCTAAGGGCACAGAGAGAGTGGGAATGTCAGGAGGGGTTGCTAAATAATGGTGCCGAATTTTGAAGAAAGTGAGATGGGTAGTCGAAAGCCAGGTAGAAGGATTCACTTAGATAGCAGGAGACACAGAGAGCTCTTCCTCTAACAAGGGTAAGAGAGAAGGGGCGGGGATGAAAGCTTGTAGATTTGAATGATCCTGAAAGAAAGGGTAGATGTTGAGTGTGTTTACATTCAATGTTCCCTACAGACTGTAGTAAACTGGAGGCAAAGAGATCCATTAACAGAAGACTGTGGCTCAAGAAGTTTAGCAGAAAGCAAAGAGATCGAGCATTGAGATTTAAACCCAAAGAGATGCCTAAGTCCCAGGTTGACATCACAGTGTTGTTGTGAGGTTGAAATGAGTTGATGTTAAAGATGTGCTATCTTTGTGCTGCTCAGGCTGCTTAACAAAATGCCACAGACTGGGACATTTTGAACAGAAATTTATTTCTTCACAGTTCTGGAGAGTGGCCCTTGCCAGGTCAGGATGCCAGCATGATTGGATTCTGCCCTTGGTGTCCAGACAGATGCCTCCTTGCTGTGTTCTCATATGGCAGAAAGAGATCCTCTCCCTGGTGCCTCTTCTTATGTAGGTACTAATTCCATTCATGAGAGCTCCCCTGTCTTGATTTAATGACCTCTCAAAAGCTCCACCTCCAGATACCATTACACTGGAGATCAGGTCTCCGGCACAAAAATTTGGAGGTAACACATTATGGCTGTAAGGGCACAGTATCAATTTGGTTGGTTTTGGCATCAGCCCAAGAGATCAATAGAGCACATTTCTGGGTGTTTCTGGGTAGGTTGTGCAGGGGCAGCCTTAGGATCCACGTCTGATCTCTCACTCCTTCCTTTTTTGACACTGTTTCCTTGTTTTCCTTCCCAGGAATCCTGAAATGAGCAGCTGTGCTCTGCCACACCCTTCTGCCATGATGCTTCTGCCTTGGAGCAAACCAACCACAAACTGAATCCCCTGAAACCATGAGTGAAATCAAACCTCTCCTCTTTGAAGTTGCTGGTGTCAAGTATTGGATCTTAGCAACAAGAAAACATATATTAAGCCCATCACACAGCGTATGACTTAGCAAACAGACAATCAGTTAATGGTAAATATTAATATCACCTGGGTTCAGACAAGCAAACACTGCAGCCCAGACTGGAATCTTCATCCACTGTCCTTTCCTCCATGCCATCCCGGACTTTGACATCCAGGTGACCTACACAATTTGTTGATCTTCTCTGAGTCTTAGTTTCTTTGAAACTGAGATACTAACATTATTGACCAAAAACCCTTAATCTCTACATCTAGGGCACTGGAACAGAAATCTACCAGTTCATCATCGCTCAGTAACACTACAAGAAGGTACATGGTGAGGCTTGTTGATTCATAGAACAGAATAAAAATAAAGGAGACCCTAGCATGGAAGCCAGTTCCTTTTGCAATTCAGTCCAACAAGTATTGCTAATTACTCACTGTATTACAGATACTGTGCCAAGATCTTTATACAGATTAACCCATTTACTCCCTTTGGCCACCTACATTAGGTTTTATTATGCTCACTTAACAGATGAGGAGATTGAAACTCAGAAATCATGCAACTTTCCAAAGTCACATGGATAGTACCAGAGAGCCAGGGTTCAAATCTTGATATATTTGACTTTTTAATTCATGCTTTAGCCACTTTAACCCCAGTAATGTTCTTAACCAACACCTCTCTGAGAAAAAAGTCAGTCATTCATAGGCAAGATCAAATTTGAGCTAGTGGGTGACTCAAGAAGGTAAAAAAACACTTACCATAGGAAAATGCTTTTAACATATTAAACCATAAGAAAATATAAGAGACATTTTGACATTCAGTAGGCATCTTAACAATCCCATTCATCTGGATTATTCCCATCTTTAATTGGGTCTGACCAGGTACAACTCTGTGGAAATAGTAGTCACTCCAGAAACCTAACTAGCAATCAAATAATTTTCACCATAGAAAGGTACAATATGTTCCGAGTAGTTCACTTTTTTCTTTATTTTCTTGCTATAAATATATCTCTACATTTGTACCAGGCTATAATTGTGCCTGCACTTGGTATTCTTTTGAATCATCGTAACAATCTCTGGTGAACTCATTAATTAATGAGTTCAATAAAATAGTTTATGTGTATTCATTTCATATTCGTAAGAAAGTCGTAATTTTATCTTATTTATCCTCAGTTTCCCATAATTTCAAATTGTCCCATGGTAAGAGCTACATCTAGACTACTAGGTCCACATTTCTTCCTTACATTGCAGAAAGTAGTCCGACTGCTCTTAAGAGGAAGCCATGAAGCTCATACCCTCGGGAAGGAGAAAGAAGATGGAGGAGACTGAGCTGACCCTTTCTTCCTTGTAGAGTACAGAAAGGACACAAGATGTGAGGAACAACACAGTCAGACCCCAGCGCCCTGATGTTCCTACTCCCCAAAAACCTGAGCCTGCTGTAGAGATGAGGCTGAGAAACACGGAGGAAGGTAGGAAAGTGCCCAATAAAACCACTTCCAGAAGAAACACTGAGGGAGGGTGCTAGGGGATGTGCCTGACTCTTCTCAGTCTCTGCAGGTTGAGTGGAGGATCCAGAAGTTTCCATCCAAGGATGGGGAATACTGTGATAAAATACAGGATGCCTAAGGAAGTTTGCGTTTCAGACAAACAATTTTTTAAACATTTCTTTAACCTTATCCTTATATTGAAAATTATTTGTCATGAATCTGAAATTCAGATTTAACCAAGTGTCCTGTATTTCTGCTTGCTAAATCTGATAACCTTCCAAGGCTTCTTTCACAGTGAACCCACAGTGTACCAGTTCCACTATTATATCACCCCCAAAACCCACACCCAGACCCTATCTTGGAGAGGGGCAGCCCCAGATTAGGAACCCAAAATCCAGTGTTATCCAAACTGGATCCAAAGTGGCAAGTGGCTAATATGTCGCACAGAACTCCCTCTAGTTCGTTTGCCTAAAAAGATTTCACTACCATTAATTAACAAGTTTAAAGTTGTTTCCACCCTCCACAGATAGGGTCTACCATAAAAGATTAATTAGATAAGTTATAAAAAAGTAAAAAGGCTAAAATAGATGCTAATTTTGACCCTGCTATGCTGAATAGAACAGATGTTTGCCATAGGAATATGGACAATTTCCTAACACAAAGGGCAGATGAGAATTTCTGTCCCCTTTAAGAGAAGTGCTCAATATTCCATCTATCACACCTGAGATGCTGGCAACAGCCACATGGCCATCTATACCTACACCTGTTAGGGGACCAAAAAGCATGTGACTGCTTCACTTTCTAGCATAAAACTGTGACAATTTGGATTCCAGTGTTGTACACTCACTTTATTTGTGTATATCCCCTGCAGAGGACCACAGGGAACTTCTGCAAATTACTGCTGGAGTAATTAAGTTAAATCCAGCACCTACAATTTCTCTTAAGTGAAAACACCTGAGGTCTTCCTGCTAGGAAAGAATTGTGCTTTCTGCCTCACAAAGCTTTTATGAAGATTAATAAATTGATGTTTTAAAAGGTGGTTGAGAACTCTGGATAAGTGTCTACACTGTACGATTTAAAAACTCATGAAGATTTGCATTATTGAGGTATTTATTTGGATTACAAAAAACAAACAAATAGAGGGAGTGCTGTGTTACATATTAGCCACTTGCCACTTGAGGACTTAAAATGTAACTAGTATGACTGAGAGACTGAACTTAATTTTATTAATTTAAATTTAAAGAGCTACATATGGCTAACGATTATACAACACACAGTACAGCGTTAGAACAATATTAAATAGGAAATTTAATATGTGAAGAGTCCAGCCCATGGAATGGTAATCATGAAAACAATTACAATGGCACGTGATTAGATTATTATTATAAATATTTTAACATCTGGAGGAGTGTTTCCCAATTAACACTTTCCCTCAAGAAAATATGGAGAATAATAAGATGTTTGATTAAACAAAACCAACAGGGGCTTTAAACCTTACACCTGCATAGCAATAGTTTCAAAAAGAGCGTATTTTGGGACAAAGCATTAGAACTGGATGCTGTTCTTTATGGTGGGGGATGTGATACTTTTTCTATCACTGTTCTTACTTTATTCCTTGTCCCTCAACTGCTCTGTCCTTTGTTCTTTTGTCATTGATCTGAAATTCAGACTTCAATCAGGTATCCTGTGTTCCTGCTTGCTACCTTGGAGGTATCCTGTATTTCTACTTGCTACCTTAGAGATTATCAGAAGACCCTAAAAAACAATTTCTATGGTAGAGCCTAAAACAATTGTTCAAAAACAATTTTTATAAACATATGAGAACTGAATTTTATTTTGCCAATACAGGGAATCAACCTCAGGGCCACTACATTCCCAGCCCATAAATACATTTTTAAAATGAGTTCTTATAAAAAAAAAACTTGACAATCTCCATATATAAAAG
Organism: Dasyprocta punctata; assembly: GCA_004363535.1. Lineage (NCBI taxonomy): Eukaryota > Metazoa > Chordata > Mammalia > Rodentia > Dasyproctidae > Dasyprocta > Dasyprocta punctata. The sequence goes on along the minus strand of RJWM01001923.1, from coordinate 47,176 downwards.
ATCAAAGCAGTATCTTATTATAAATGTGTTTTACACATATACATTGATATCAACTTGTAGTCATGGTAATTATTGAAAATAAAAATTTCAACTGGGAGCCAATGATATTATTTTGGGGCCTCTGTGAGGTAGCATTTAATGATAGGAGATCGTGGTAAAGTAAATTACTTGCCTCATCATGTCCAGAAAGCAAAGAGAAAGGATGGAGCTAGGGTCCCAATATCCCCTTCAAGGACACACCTCTAATGACTTATTTATTTCATTGGACCCCACCTCCCAGTAGTGCCTTAGGCTAGGAACCAAAACTTCAACACATGGGCCTTTGGGAGACATTTAGGATCCAAACCATAACATTTGCCCATCAGAGTACAAAACCCTTGTACTTCATTAGACATTGCAAAGATTTACAGAGGGTTTTGCCTCAATAGAAAAGCAAAATTAGACTAGAATAAAGAAATTATAAACATGGTAGTACATACGTGCAACCCCAGCTATTTGGGAGGCTGAAGTAGGAAGGCTGCAAGTTTGAAGTCAGCCTGGACAATTTAGCAAGATTCTTCCTCAAAATAAAAAGTAAAAAGGGCTGGGGTTGTAATTCAGTGTGAAGGCCCTACATTCAACCTTCAGTACTGCAAAAACTAAAACTAAAAATAAATTTAAAATTGCTCTGATCCCATATAAGGAAAATAAATCTCAAAAGAATTAGTCTTCATCCAAGCGTGGTACACACCTATAGTCCCAGCACTTGTGAGTCTGAACAGGAGGATCATTGCAAATTCAAAGCCAGAATGGGCTATATAGTGAGTTTAAATCCAGCCTGAATTACATAGCATGACCCTGTCTCAGAAAAGAAGAAAAGAAGAATTATTCTACAAATAACTGCAACCAAGAACAAAGCTCAAGAATGTTATAGGAATACAGCAATATCTAGCACTCAACAAGGTAAAAATTCAAAATGCTTACCATCTAACCAAAAATTACTATACATACAAAGAAGCTGGAAAGTGTGATCCATAAAGAAGATAAATGTTAATCCCTATAAGTAGACAGCAAAATGGCAAAGATGATAGAATCAGTGGATAAGGGATGTTATAAGTGCTATTAATACTATGTTTCATATGTTTAAGAAACTAGAGGAGAGATGGCACATGTTAAGTAGTCACAAAAGATATAAAAATATTTTTAAATGACCTAGTTCAAGCTACTAAAAATGAAAACTACAAGGTCCAACAAAAATATGTTAAAGGAATAAGGGCAAATTAGACATTACAGGAAGAAAACTTAGTCAATCTAGACTTACAACAAAAACAATCTAAAATGAAGCATGGAGTAGGAAAAAAAAAGACTTCAAACGAACATAGCATCAACAACTTTAAGAAGATTAAAGTATATGTAATTAGAATTTCTGATAATGAGGTAAGGCAATTGGAACAACACAAAAAATATTTGAAGAAATACTAGAAAAAAATCCTAAAATTCATGTGAAAACACAAAAGACTTTCTTAGTTTCTTTGTCACTGGGACAAAATACCTGAAACCAGCAATTTAAAGGAAGAGAGGCTTATTTTGGCTCACATTTACAGTTCATGGTCAGCTGGCTGCAAGTCAGGACAGTATGATGGAAGGGTCTGGGTGGAGGAAAGCTGCTCCCCTCAACGCAACCAGGAAGTAGAGTGTGAGGGGAAGAGCCAGGGAACCCTTCCAGGCCACACCTCAGTGACCGCCTCTTCTGACCTGATCCTGCCTCTCAACAGCACATCAGCTATAAGCTCTATAATCAATCACCTAGCAAAACCCCATTCTGAGCACTTGAGGCTCTTGAGAGTCACCTAGGTATAAACCATAACAATCCTTAAAAGCCAAAGCAATCATGAGCAGGAAGAGCAATGCTGGAGTTATCACCATATCTCTTTGAAAAACATATTATGGAGTCATACAATTGGCATAAAACCAGACCTGGAGCTGAGTAGAAGACCCAGCAATAAATCCATGCATCTTTTCCCAACTGATTATCAACAAATAATCTAAAAACATATATTGGAAAAAGGATGACCTCCTCAAAAATGGTGCTTGGAAAACAGAATTATGTACAAGACCAAAACTGGAGCTTGGCATGGTAATGCATGCTTGTAATCCCATTATTTGGGAGGTTGAGGCAGTAGGATTGACACAAGTTTGAGGTCAGCTTGGAACACATAGTGAGACCTTGTCCTAAAAAAATTCAAAACTCTCTACCTATCTCTTTACCTGTACAGAAGTCAAATTAAAAAGGATATAAGACCTTGATTCAAGACTGAAACTTTCAGCAAATGTGTACCAAAAAAAAAAAAAAAAACCCAGAAATTTGAAATATCGAAACTCCTAGAGGAAAACATAGGGGAAACACTTCATGATAATGGAACAGACAATTACTCACTGGAAAGGACTCCAATAACAAAAACAAGAATTGACAAAAATATATGTATTCCCAGGTATTCATCTGACAGAAGATTAATATCCTTAATATGTAAAGAATTAAAAAAACTTAACAAAAATTATACAACAAAAAAATAAACAAATGTTCTCGATAGACACTCCAAAAAAGAGAAAGTACAGTAAATATGTGAAAAATGTTCAACATCTTTAGCATTTAAGGAAATGAATATAACTCACCCTAGTTAGAATAGCTACTATCAAAAAGTATTAAGAATTATAAATGTTAATGATGTTAAGGAGACCATGAAACTCTTATACACTGTTGATGAGAATGTAAATTAACACAACCACTATGGAAAACAGAATGGAGATTCCTCACAAAAACTGAAAATAGAACTATCATATGATATAACTATCCCACTTGTCTTAGTTACTTTTCTCTCATTGCTGAGACAAAATAACCAATGCCCAAAGATAAGGGAGGAAAGGTTTATTTAGCTCACAGTTCATAGAGGTTTCAGTCTACATAGTTGGCTGGCTCCAAGGCAGAGTGGCATGTGTCAAGGAGGCAATAGCTCATGGTGGACAGAAGGCAGCAGAGCAACAAGCAAGGGGCCTTAGCAGTGTATTTCTGTTCCTTTAATCTTATTCAGACTACTTAGGGTAGGTAGAACTCACACCCCTCTTCCTAGTTCCCTTGAGGCTAGTATTGTACCATGAACGGATTCCAGCATCACACACTCCAGATCCAGTCACCTCTGAGAAATCCCCACCTATGACTGCATGAGGCTTTGGGGGATATTTAAACACAAGCTATAACATTCTACCCCAGTATCCCCAAAGACTTATGCATATTCGTTTATGTAAAAAAGCATTTAGCCAATCCCCAACAGTTTCAGCATTGCTGAAAAGCCCAAATCTAAAGTCTCCTCTGAGATGTAAATCAAATTCTTAACTGCAAGCCCCTGTATAAATGAAAAGAAAGTTAAACACTTCCAATGTTCAACAGCACAAGGCAGACATTTCCATTCCAAAACAAGGGGCTAAAAAGGAATGGAACCAATGCAAGTCCAAATTCCATCAGGGCAAACACTAAATCTTGAAGTTCCATGTGCAGCATCCAAGGCAATCTGTGACAAGATGTGAACTCCAAAGGGTTTAGGTAGCTCTGCCCCTATGGCACTTCTGTTGATTGTAGTTCTCATGTCTTCTGTCTTGAGCCAACTCCGCCTGCTCCTTGTAGTTTTCCTCAAATGATCTATGTTCCTGGCTTCTCCAAACTTCTGGAGTCTCCACTGCACCTTTGGCTTCACACTCACAGCTTCACATGCTGCCCTCTCAGGGGCATACTGCCTGGCCTCCTAGGACTTCTGCAATCTGGGTGGATGCCTTCCTGACCCCACAACTCATCCACTCTGCATGAACATAAAACCAGCACCACACTGATGATGCCAAGGTCTGTTCCAGCTGGAACAGTAGTCAGGTTTCCTTCTCTCTTGGCTATAGAGACCAGCACCTGTTAACCAAATCCTGAGGAACAACTTCCCTAGGCTCCACCATTATGGAACATCATGCTCTAGGTCTATCTTCCCAAAGCAAAGATTTTCACCTTTGCAATTTTGAGGCTGCAAAGGGTAGAGTCCTGTTATTTCTTGTGATGCCCTCAGGCCATCTTTTCTATTTTCCTGCTCCTCCTCAGCAATCAAGATCTCTTCTGTTCTATTGTTGCAGGTTTCCACTTTACTGGAGCTTCCTTTCTGGCCAAACTCAAGCATTTTAAATTATTCTGCTGGACTCTTTGCTCTTGATTCTCAACACAAATTTGGCTAAATACCCACAACAGTAGCCATAAAACTGCCTCAACGTTACACTGCTTTGAAATTTCTTCTGCCAGATTAATTAGTCAACTGCCTTTATGTCAGGCAAAGTCTCTGGACATGAGCAAAATGCAGACAAACTTTCTGTCAAGGCATAGCACACATCATCTGGAGTCCAACTACCAGTGTGGCCCTTCTTCCCAGCTGAAAGCTCTCAAACTTGATCTTTTCTGGCAGGATTTCTATCAGCCTTCTGGTTTTCTGATTGCTGACCAAAATCTCCTATAAAGTACAACCTAAGGCATTCCCACTCTACTTTTTCATCTGGCATCTCTAAATATTTTTTGACTCTCCCCATAAACCAGTTCCAAAAACTCGCAAACCACATTGTCAGGTATAGTCACAGCAATAATTCCCCTTTTAATGCTAAATTCTGTGTTACTTTTCTCTGGTTTCTGGTTGCTAACCAACACCCAAAGTTAAAAGGAAAGTTTTATTTGGCTTATAGCTCATAGAAGTTTCACTCCATAGTTGGCTGGCTCCAAGGTAGAGTGGTACAGCATACAGGGATCACAGAGAAGAGAGAGTTCACGGCAGACAGAAGATAAGGAGTCTTAACAGCATATTTCTGCCCTTTTAATCTTATCCAGACTACATAGGGCTGGTAGCACTAACACCCTTAATCCTAGTGCCCTTGAACCTAGCATTGTACCATTAATCAATCCCAGCATCACACACCTAGATCCAGCCACCCCTGAAAAAGCTCCACCTGCGACCACATGAGGCTTTGGTGGGACATCTAAACACAAACCATAGTAACATCACTCCTTGGTACATACTGAAAGGGAATGAAGCCAGTATACGAAAGAGATACCTGCATACCCATGTCAACAAAATCTTTGCAGACATCATTTTCACCTGAAAGGAGAAAATCTGGAATCAGAGTTTAATTGGGGCCTCAGAGTGTCTCAGTCGCACCAAAAGTAGTAAGAATGGTGGCCAGAGTTCTTCAGAGACATAGTGGCAAAGGAACCCCATTTGAACAAATAGTTTGTAGCAAATATGATTACAGAGCCATCCTTGGTGGTTTGAGGGGAGGAATATGCAATACCTCTAAGGGACACCTGATGAAAACAGGTGGAAAACAGCTGGCAACAGAAGTGGGAGGTGGGCATTGGAATTACTGTAAGGAGCAGTTTATGGGAACCAAGTAGGAAACCATACATCCCACATCACCACCATGACTACCACCAATACATCCACATGAAAGGGTTATAGGACACTGTAACTTCAAGTTCTAAGTATTGAGAAGATAAAAAGCCGTAAAGATGAAGCAAAGGCCCATGTTAGGTCATTCAAGCCTCATAAGATTCGCAAGAGATCTGCATCAGTCAGCTTCCCATTATTAACATAAATATCTATGATAATCAACTTATAAAGAGAAACGGTTTATGTTATCCCACAGTTTTAGAGGACCTAGTCCATAATCACACAGACCCACAGCTTGTAGGTGTCTGGTGGGGGTGCCATATGGCAATGGAAGGGGAACACACGGAAAAGCTGGGAAGCAGAAAGAGAAAACAAAATTACAAGTCCAGAACCAGATGGGGTCCTATAATTCCCTTTAAGGGACCCTCCTTCTGTTAAAGACCTCCCACCAGTCCCCACGACTGAAAGGTTCTGACACCTCCCAATAGCACTACAGGCTAGGGACCAAGGCTGGAGTACATGGACCTATGGGGGACAGTCAAGATTCAAACTACATTCAAGAAACCTTAAGGAATTTTTGTGCTACTGGGCTGAAGTGGATTTCTACCTTCTATATTCCAAATTCCAAATTTGTGCATGTTTTCAATTTCTTATTTCCAGAGGATGCCAGGGCACAGATTTTGGCACCAGCTTCCTATTTCCTGTAATAATTGCAGGCATACCCTTTCATCCTTGCACTAGTCTTCTAAAGTAATTAGAGAGCAACATTTTCAGAAGGTTTAAGCTGATAAAAGCAGCCTAGAAGTGAGGACGTGCTGAGGATCACTGCATGATGGAATGAGCCAAGGTCATCAATCAGCATCAATCAAGAAACACAGGTGGCCCATCTCTAAGCACCATTATGGATGAAAGACCTGCACTTAAGACATGCAATGGGCTTTCTGTCTGTTGACATAATTGCATTTGCCCAGAAAGAACTAATGGTTTCTCAGGATGAGGACACTATGGCAAGATGGGAGGTACTTGTTAGTGAGTAACTGAAGATGAATGAGGTTTTAGTGCCATTCGCCAAGTGCTAAATCACACATGGGTGATTTCTAGGCATAAGTACATCAGTGCTTGGATTTCACTTCAGTTGTCCGGGGGGAATTTGTGATTTACAGACCACCATAGCTTTCACTTCTTGGAAAAACCCCAGAGAGCCACAAAATGTCAGCACTACGAAATCCCCCACACTTCACCTAAAATTATGATTGGTCCTTGATAGGTCCTTGATAGTCTTATATTTGACTTGCTAAAGAATGTTTAGCATTATGAATTATCAGTAACAGTCTTCATCAAGCACATAGAGCTCCTAATTAGTCTTATACTAGGCTTCCTAATGAATCTATGATGCAAGTAATTAATTCATTGTCACATTGAAACAAACTTCTCCATTTTCCCAATTCTGTACTCCAGCAAATGTAAAAATTGGATTTGACTCATTAATTCACTAACTGTAAGAGACTGATTTTTTTTGCCCCAATTGTTCAACCCTCCCTAAATCTATAACTTTTGCTGTGTTCATTTCCAGTTCTTTCCACTGAATATGTAAAGTTTCCTAATTTGTAACTTCAGGCTTGGCCATGTAAGTTTCTTTGACTCATGGGATGGGGGCGAAAGTGATAGTTTGTTGTTTCTGGGCATAGATTTTAAGGAGATATACATTTCCCTTTTCCCTTTTGGGCTCCTGCCATGGCCAGGAGACTATGCCCCCACCAGCCTGCTAGTTCAATGAAGATGAAAAATGTGTGAAGCAAAGCCTGCTCCACCCCTCTACTCACAGCCAACTTCAGCTCAACCCAGAGAAGACTGGTCACCCCCTACTGGCTCTCAGCTCCTGAATAACATTTGGGTAATTGTTTCAAGCTGCTGAAATTGGGACTGGTTTGTAAAGCAGCCAAAGCTAAGTGATAAATCATTGATTGAACACTGCGATGTTCCACATACAGGTTAGGAGCAAAACCTACAGAGGTAAACAAAACACAGTCCTCACACCCCAGGAGGGTCCAACCTCACCTGAAGGATCTGCTCTTCACAACGAGAAGCTGTTGTCCAGAAGGGGTGTCTATGCAGTCCCCAGCTCTCAGACTCCAACACCATCTCACCTTATTCATGATTTCAACACCATTCTTATTGATGATGACTATGATGGCAACAGAGAAAGCCAGTTTAAAAAGAAGTATAGGAATTCTTATTAAAGTCTGAGCAGACAAATTTTCAAAAAAGTTTCTTTTTTGTTTTCCAAAACAAAGTCATTGAAAGATCCCACGGATTTAATCTGAGATTCTGAAAAAAAAAAAAAGCTACATAAGAAATTCCACAAAAAGCAGGTGCTTTTCTTTGTAATTTCAGGGATTCTGATTTCTCCTGTCTGCAGTGCTGCACCTGCATCAGCACTGCTCATCTCTACCCCTTTTCTTTTTGACCCCCAGTAGTATGATGCTATCAGTCTAAAGGTCACTGGTTGCAAAACACTGCTCGAAATGGCAAGCTTAGTCACACACAATGGCACACACCTGTAGTTCCAGTTACTCAGGAGGCTGAGGCAGGATTGTTGGAGCTCACATCTTCTCTGGGCTACATAGTAAGACCCCTTCATCTCAAAAAAAAATGCAAGATTTTCTTGGGGATTTTGAAGATGTAATTTGATGGGATTTACATGGATTTATCCTCAGTTTCTTATCAGCAAAGCATGTTGGCTGGTTGCTAAAGCTCTGCAAGCTTCTTTGCTCCATTTTTCAACAATATCTCACCTGGTATCCTGATTCTTGCCTCTCAACCTGGACTCTGGGTATTGCTCTGCACACAGCAAATGCTCAAGGAATGTTTTTGGAATGAACTGGTGTCACTGCCCAGACTCACAACCCACCCTGCTCCTCTTGGTCAACTACTTTGTGTGGTTCTTAGCACTGGCCTGATCGTGCAAGCCCTTACCTGTCTGTACCTAGATTTGGCATCCTCTTTACCCTCCTTCCCCACTCACGTCTCTCTGTGGTCCACGAATATTCAGGGCCAATCCTCCGAGCGTTTTGTCTATTGGGGTCAACAGCCAGGGGGAATCAGAACCCCAGCAGCCTCTTTGCTATAGTTGAGAAGGGTGTCAGCTCACACAGCCTCAGCATATCCTCAGAAAGAAGGGAGGTGGAGGAATCTGAAAGCTGGGTTCTATCTGCAAATACTGACCTGCCGCCTGTGGATTGGCCAAGGCAAAACAATCAAATGCCATCCCAGAAATGTCAATAGTCACAGCGCAGCAGGCATGTTTACAATGCAAATTTAAGTCACTTAGAATTATTGAGGTGTATTCCAGAATATGCAGCTGTTGGTTGTTTAGTAGGGATCAATAAATCATTCCAGCACAGAACAAAATTAAAACTCTACATCGCCATCTGGAGTTCACATACTGATTAGAAACCAGCTATCTGATGTAGTTATATTTCTTCCCTTGCATATCTTTAAAGAATTTCACAGTATTCCAGAAACACAAAATAATTTAGAAAAATGGGTTTTTAAAAACACATATAATGTTAAGTGTAATAAATCAGATGCACAAGTTTAAATAGCACATGGTTTCTCTTACACGAGAAACTCAAAATATAGAGCAAATTAAAGACAATAGGCAATACTGAGATCTTTTCAAATGCAAAGGGGAACAAGAAATGAAGGAGGAGAAGGGAGTGGGAGGGAAAAGGGATGAATAAAAGAGAATTGAAGAAAAAAAAGGAAATAGAGCTTTTGCAAACAGAAAGGTGATTCAGTTGGAAGGAGTGGAGAGGGATGGGAAGAGAAGGAGATGAAAAAAGAATTAAGATGTGTTAGGTACATGTACCAACTCTGTACAAGTGTAATCATTATGTAGTGCATGCATGTACTATGATAAATAAATAATTTTTAATAAAAACATAAATGAGACTGCAATTCAAGTCTGGGCTATATGTTCAAAAATTGTCAGACATTGAACAAATTCTTTTCTATTTTTCTAAATGGAATTATTTATTTATTGACCCATTTAATTCCAGGGTTCTACCTTTTTAGAGGTGACTTAACACTAATTGTCACTTAAACTCAGTGTATATTGGGGACAAATGAATGGAGGTTATGGAATAGTATCCTTTACGCAGTAAATACACGGCAAAGCTGTGTTGCAGTGTGAATCCGGGATGTTCCCCCAAAGGGCCATGTGCTAAAGCTTTGGTCCCCAACTTGGCACTATTGGGAGGTGGTGGAACCTTTAAGAGGTGAGGCCTTATGAGAGGTCTTCAGGTCATTGAGGGTGTGCTCTTGAAGGGGATTATGGGACTGCGCCCTTCCTTGCTCTCATTTTTTTTCTTCCTTACCATGAGTTGAGCGCTTTTACTCTGCTTTGTCTTTTTGGCAATGGGGCCAATGAACAACCATGGACTGGAACCTCCAAAATGGTGAATCAAAATAAATCTTTTCTCTTTTTAAATTAACAATCTCAAGTGTTTGTTATGGTGGCAGAAAACCTGTTTTAATTCAATCAGGAAAGTTGGCATTTACAGGAATCCTATGACAAATACTTCTCTAAAATCAAGAATCTTGCCAGGTGTGGTGGAACATGCCTATAATCCCACCACTCAGGAGGCTGAGGTAGGAGGATTGCTGTGAGTTTGAGGTCAACCTGGGCCACACAGTAAGAAATTGCCTCAAAAGAATTAAATAAAGTAAGTAAAAATATTTTAAAATATAAATGATAATTAACTTTATGTATTATGGTAAATAAAAATTTCATACCGATGAACAGAACACTTTTCCAAAACTTTCTGACACATGTGTAACTCTGTATTTACTCTAGTCCTTGTATATAACTTTATCATATCCCTAGAGAGTCTACCCACTCACCTAGTGCAGGCCATTTTGTTAACTGAATCCTATTAACACCTATTTCATGCTATGAACAAAACAGGTATCTGGAGGGTACAATTTATATTGTCTAATATAGCAGCTAGGAGGCATATACCTCTCTCTGGTATCAAGAGGTAACACCAAATTAAAATATGAATCAATTCTGGAAGGGATTTAACTGTTTTCAAGGATGACAGATCTACCAGTGGTATTATCTAAATGACATTGCCCTGAATTTTGCAAGACAGCGAACATTTTCAATCCTAAATTCTCCTTCAATACCATTGTCAGAAAGGGAATCACATATTATACAGACCAGCGGTGGGATCATAGAAGGTGAGGAGAGACAAGAGTCCAACACAGCCAATTGCATGACCAGGTGGGGAATGATCATTGATGTTAATAAGCATCCCTCGAGCTAGATAAGAAGTCAGTCTGCTATCGGATTCTGTTAAAATCTAACCACAGGGTGAGATTTACAGGGATGAGCAAATGTTAGTTATTCCGAATAAGCTGTTTTTTCCTGTGTGAACTTACTATTTCTTTGAAAATAAAAGCACTTCAAAACCAGTTTAAGAATACAAAAACAAGTTGGGCATGATAGTGCATGCCTGTAATTCCAGCACTCAGGAGATTTAGGCAAAGGACTAACCAAGTTTGAGGCCAGCTGCACTACATAGTAAGTTCAAGTCCAGCCTGAACTACATTCAGAGATCCTGTCTCAACAGCAACAAAACAAACAAACAAAAGCAAGCAAGCAAGAAAGAAAAAATAATACAAAAACAAGAGAAGTAGAGTGAATGTCTTTAATTTCATATTTTAAATGACTTCATTAATATAATTCATGCCTTGGTATCCACTTTGAGCACCTACTATGGGCTATCCCACAAATCTTTCACAATCTCTATCCTGGTGAAGCTCACATCCAAGTCAAAAAGAGGATCAAATACACATGTAAGTATAATGCATGGTAATACATCTGTGAGATATACAATAATGCAAGGGCTTGGTTCAAAAGATCATCCATGTCTGGAAGAATCTTGGAGAAATTATGGAAAGGAAGAGGTCGTTGATGTAGCCCTTGGTGTAGAAAGATGTTGGTGCCCCATCTTTACCTCCCTATACCATTTCTGTCATCCCATTCCTGGCTTCTGTGTTTCTGCTTCAAATGTTTCATGCATTTCATGCTCTTCGTTAGAGCGCTGTCTCAGACCTTTGGAGCTGCTTTGGTTCAGCAAGCAGATAGCTGCAAGTGCCTGAAGTTTAAGTGTCATCCACCCCCCACTCCACCCCACTGCCACCCTAGGACAGCCCGGCCAAGGATGGATGATGGCACAGCAGTGTGGAAATCCGGATTCTTGCCCACATGGGAAGATCTAGGTCACCATTTATACTCCAGCGCATCCTATGGCAGCAGGCTGAAGCCACCTGCCATGGGTCTGTACCTGAAATCTCACCTTTATCTGACTCCTTTTCCTTCCCTGCCCTAACACCTGGCTTTGCCTTTTTAAAATGGAAAGTGAATTCTCCTGAAAAGAAAGAAAGAGAACAAGTTCCAGTTAGAAGGAAAAATAAGTGCCAATACTTGGAGGCAGGGTGAACACACATAAAAGACAGGGGGCTGGGCTAAGTTGGGGATTTGGATAAGACAGGAACAAAAGCAGAGCTCAGTTGTGCAGGGCCCTCTATGCCTTGCTCAGAGATGATGATACAGCTGCCTTCATTTCGTCTGCTTCACTTTGTGGCATCTCTCAAAACAAAAGAAATAGGTGTTCATATAAGATTGGAATATGAAAGTTCATTTCCACCTTATTAAAAAATTGACAAAAACTAAACAAAAGCAAGGATGCCTTCTTTTCACCACTTCTATTCCATATAGTATTGGAAGTTCTACCCTGAGAAATTAAGCAAGAAAAAAGAAAGAAAAGTCATCCAAATTGGAAAAGAACGAATAAAAGTCTGTTATTTGGTGATATGGTCTTCTATGTAGAAAATTAAAGATTGCACACTATTCAGGCTGATAAATTCAATAAAGCTTCAAGATACAAAGCCAACACACAAAAATCAGTTGTGCTTGGTATACCAACACTGAACAGTCCAAAATGGAGAGTTTAAAAATTGACCCCATTTAGAATAGCTTCAAAAAGAATAAAATACTTAAGGAGAAATTTAATCAAGGTGGTAAAAGATTTGCATACTGAAAACTATAAATTAAGGCTGAATTTTTAAATTGTTACACACACATATATTTTAATCATATCCATCCTTTGTTATCCACCCTGTTACATACTTTTATCCTCCCCTTGTTTCCTTCTTTTTGTCAATAAAAGAATCTTTTCTACTCTTTTGTCATCTTTGTATTGTGTGTATGGGTTTTTTGTTTTGTTTTGTTTTGCTTTGTTTTGTTTTGTTTTAGGTTCTACATATTAGGGAGAACATTTGATACTTGTCTTTCTGAGCCTGGCTTGTTTTGCTTAGTATGATGATCTCCAATTCCATCCATTTCCTTACAAATAACATCATTCCATTCTTATGCTTGGGTGAATAATATTCCATTGTGTACATATACTGCATTTTCTTTATTCATTCATCTAATTACTGGCACCTAAGCTGGCTCTGTATCTTGGTGATTGTGAATTGTGCCAAAATAAGTAATGGACATGCAGATATCCCCATTGTATGTTGATTTTAATTACTCAGCCTTATAGTACTTTCCACTTTCAGTTTTTTGAGGCGCCACCACACTGATTTCCACCCCCACTAACCTTTCCAGCATTTACTGCTTTGGTGTTCTTGATGATACCAGTTCTGATTGGGTTGAGATGAACTCTAAGTGAGTTATTATTTGTATTTCCTTAATGGCTAAAGATGTTGAACATTTTTTTCATGTACTTCTTGGCCATTTGTACTTCTCTGGAGAAGTGTCTGTTCAATTCATTCATCCATTGATTGATTGTTCTGTTAGTTTGTTGTCTGCTGGTGGAGGCTAGTCAAAAGTATGTTGTCTGTCTCGGGGTTGTGTTCACTCCAGAAATTTCTTGTTTCCTTCTGTGAACACAGAGCCACTGCTATACATATCTAGGTTCACTGCATGTGGGTTGATGAGGTACCCCACTCACTCCAGAGGCCTTCCAGGCGGTGCTTCTAGGGGTGTGGCGAATGTCCAAGCAGAGGCATATGTCTGAAAACTGGGTCTCATTATGTAATTTAGGCTATTCTTGAACTCTCTATGTAATCCAGGCTGGCCTTGAACTTGCTTCAAGCCTTTCTCAGCTTCCTGAATGTTAAGATTAAAGACATGCAGCACCATGCCCAGGTTGATTTCAGTCTTTTTGAGACATTTTACTATCTCCTTGGATTTTCCATAGAATGACACACTTTGTCTAGTCACTTACAGAAGTTACCACTGTGGGACAGAGCCAGGAACAGTTTTCTCCAGGCCTCTGTAGTTCTGAACACCTGCCGCACTAGCTGAGATTTTCCTGCAGTGTGTTGCTGTTCTCCTTGATGACATTGTTACGAAGATATAGTAGGTAGCACCTGTCTCTCTCAGGATCCAGGGTCCTTGTTTTCTAACATGGAAAAATAATTTTTTTTTAAATTCCAGTTAGGACATTTTGCCAAAGGCTGAAAATCTACTTACTTTCCATTTCTCTAAAAATCATATAAATTCCCATGAGGATTTTGGTCTTGAAAACCTCAAAAAAAGGACTAAATTGCTGTAGTGTTGTGCTTTCTATCCTGCCACATTCCTCCTCTGAGAATATGAACAAATGGGTTGCCCAAAGGCGAAACTTGGGAAAATAACTTTCAAAATATTGCACTGATCACATAGTGCCTGCCATATGGGCGGGCTTTAGTAAGGGTTTAACCCTTTTTTCTGGAAATGGCGCCATCATAGTTTGGCTATTATAGTCCCACCCAAAACATGGGGCAGCCTCTGTGTGGCAAAAGTGAAATGATGAAGTATTAGGGTAAAGCATTAGGACTAGAAGATTTATGAGAGAGGCAGCTCACAAAAGAGTAACAACTGACTGAAAGGGCGACATCTACTGAGTCATTGTTTAGGTAGGAGAAGAGGCAGAATTGTTGTAGTAATAGCAAAATATATTTCTGCCACAAATCTGGGGGAAGACAGCAAACAGAGCAACAGCAGAAAGCCACAGAATGTGAACTCCTGCAATGGGAAAATAACTTAGAGATAAGTTACTAAATGCCTCCTCCCTTGTTGCCATTACACATATGAGGCTAGAGTTGAAATCACACTTCCAAGCCCAGTAAAACATTTAGTTGCAGAATTCTTATCATTTCAGAATGATTGTTTGTCACCAATATACTACATTTTCCTCTTTTCTACTGAAAGTAGAAGACTACAGAACCCTTGAGTTTATCCTTTATAGTTGAGTAGTACTTGATTGTATAAAAATACCACATCTTTTTTATCCACTCCTCAGCTGATGGGCAGTTGGGTTGTTGGCAAGATTTAGCTATTACAAATTGTGCTGCTATAAACATGGGAGCAAGTATATCACTATGATATGATGTTTTCAATTCCTCCGGAAAATACCCAGAAGGGGACTAGCTGGGTCAAATGGGACCTCCAATTCTGATTTCCACAGTGGTTGTACCAGTTGACACTCCCACCAACAATGGACAAGGATTCCTTTCTCCCCACAGCCCTGCCAGCGTTTGTTACTGGTTGATTTCTTGATGATAGCCATTCTTTCTGGAGATGGAATCTCAGTGTTGTTTTAATTTGCATTTCTTGAATAATGATGTTGAACTTTTAAAAATATATTTATTTGCCATTTGTATTTCTTCATCTGAGAAGTGCATATTCATCACAGACATCCATTTTTGCATTGGGTCTTTGAATTTTGGGGGCCTGATTTTTTTCAGTTCTTTCTGTGCTCTACATTGAAGTCCTTTGAGGGACAGCTGCATAAAATTTTTTCCCATTCTGTGAGTTGTCTTTTTAATCTTCTGGTGATTTCTTTTGATGTGCAAAAACTTTTCAGTAAGACAAGATTCCAGTTGATTTTTTGAAATACTTTCCATGCAGTTTGTGTTTTGTCCATGAACTCTGTCTACCCGTGTCTTCAAGATTTCTGCCTACTTTGTCTTCCAGTAGATTTAGTGTTTCTGTTTTAATATTTAGATCCTTGATCCTTTTTGAGTTTAGTGCATGGTGATAGACATGTGTCTAGTTTTAGTCTTCAGCATGTAGAAAGCCAGTTTTTCCAGGACCATTTATTAAAGAGGCTTTCTTCCAGTGAGTACGTTCTGCCCATTTGTCAAAGACAAGGTGGCTGAGAGTGTTTGAAGTTGTCTCTAGTAATCTGTTCCAGTGATCCTCAGTTCTGTTTTTTTGCCAGTACCATGGTGATTTTATCACAGTAACTTTGTAGTATAATTTCAAGTCAGGAATTGTGATGCCTCCTGCCTTGCCTTTGTTGCCCAGTGCTGCCTTTGTTATTCTAGGTCTCTTTTGTTTCCAAATGAATTTTAGATATGTTTTCTCTGGATCTGTGAGGTATGCTAATGGTATTTTGATCAGGATTGCATTAAAATGTATAACAGTTTTGGGAGTCTGGCCATTTTCACAATGTTGGTTCTTCCTATCTATGAGCAACGAATATCTTTCCATTTTCTGATATCTTCTTTGATCTCCTTTTTTACAGTACTATAATTTTCAATATATTGATCTTTTACTTCCTTTGTTAGATTGATTCAACACAAACTCTCAAGAGGAGGCTGAAGTATTTCAATCCCTGAAAAAAAAAAAGAAACTTCCAATCCAGATTGATGTTTCAAAACTAATGGAAAAATACTTCTCTAATATTTGACTAATGATTCTTATAATTCTGGGTTGTTTGGTAAATTAAGTGAGGAGAGACCTAGTACAGTGTCAGTAAATTGTAGCTTTTCATTTTAGAGTGATGGTGCTAAAAATTCTTTGGTAAAAATACTGACTTTGCAAGTTGGTCCTGACTTGTAGTTCTCCCAGTATGATTCATTCTGATGAACTCAATTTATCCAAGAGAAAGATGCCATTTTCTTTCATTAAAAAGAAAACAATATGAGCTGAGGGTATAATTCAGTGGTAAAGTGCTTGCCTAGCATGCTGAGCCCCTGGGTTCCATCCCCTGCAACATCACCAAAAACAAAATAAAACAAAAAACAAAAACCCCACATGTCGAAGATGATTTTATCTATCTTGATATCTAATGAAGGAGAGTAAGATGTTAAAAATAATAATAAAAAAAAAGGAAAACCCAGAAGGCAGACACACAGGCAAAGAGGAATGCAACTAAATGAGAAACTGGCCTCTTACTCACACATTTCTTCTTCCTCTTTTTATACTTCCTCCTACCCCTCTCCTGCCCTTCCTCTTCCTCTCTCCTCCTCTTCCTCTTGGAACAGCTTGAGATAAAGATAGACGACATATATGACACTCGTGCTGTAAGATTATGATGGCGGCTGAGGGTGTAGCTCAGTGGCTAATCACCTGCCTAGCTTGTGCAAAGCTCTGGGTTCCATTCAAAGCACCACAGAGGAAAAAAAAATTATAATTGATCTGGGAAATTTCAGTCTCCTAGTGATGTCATAGCTGTCCTAACATCATGACACGATGCTACTCATATTTGTGGTATCATTAGTGTAAATCTATAGTGCTGCCAGTCATATAAAAGCACATACAGTAATGTATAGTATGTAATACTTGCTAATGGTAAAAATCACTTACTGGTTTATGTACTTACTATACTTCACTTTTTATTGTTATTTTTGAATATACTCTTTCTACCCACTATGTTTACTGTAAAGCAATTTGCCAAGTGACTCTGGCAGCAGCCTTATATGTCTTGTGTTCCCTCATCCTCTCAATTACATCAAGAATATATACCCAGATATTTACCATTGAGGTTTGTGTAAATACACTCTATGATGTTTAAAAGATAAAACTACCTAATGGACACATTTCTCTGAACGTGCATCCCATTAAGTGATGCATGACTACATATGATATAATATGTATCTTAATATAATGACTATATATTCACATAAAGTGTACAATTCAGTAGTTTTTAGTATGGTCACACAGCTGAATAATCATCACCACAATCAATTTTAAGCAGTTATTACCCCAGAATAAACCCTGTACCCTTTACGCTTTAACCACAACCTCCCAGCCCTTTGATCCCACCCCAGTATTGTATAGTATGGTCTTTTGTGACCAGCTTCACTCACTATAGTATTTTCAAGGCTAGTACATATTGTAGCATTTATCAGTACTTTTCTTTCTTTTGTGGTCAAGGAATATTCCACTGTATGGTCCATTTCCTTTTACACTAACTGTATCTTTAGTGAGTTATTTCTCATGAGAAGCAAAATATAAAATCTAAAGTTTAATGAGTTTCAATCTCTCTCAGCAGATGATCTGATTCTGATGTCAATTTCTACATCTAAGCCATCAGTTCCAATAATTTTGTCTTCTGAAATCTCTTTCAGACAGGTTAGCATATCTTGGTTAGAAGTAAACCCCAGTCGGTCACTGGCTAATTTTCCACTACATCAGGGAAAGCCAACTCCTATGAGTCTCATGCCTGGAAAAAGTGTATTATTAAGAAGACTTCCCAGCCAAATATTACAATATGGTGGCCTGGGGGCTGTTTTGAGAACATGTGCTTAGAAATGTCAAAATAAAACACAGTAGTTTCAGCTCTTCTTTGCAAATTGTATGCTATGGTTCGAGTATGTTCCCCAAATTTTGTCTGTTGGAAACTTTATCCCCAAATACATACATCAGTGGTATTTGGAGGTACTTTTTGGGTGATAATAAAAGCAGATAAGGTCATTGCGGTGGGGGTCCCCATGGTGAGTATTTTACTTCTAGGTGACCTGAGTTGATGTGTACCAGTTCTGCCCCAGCATATGGTGCTCCCTACCATGTTATGACATGGCAAGACTTTCACTAGAAACTCAGCAGGTGCCATGCTCTTGGACTTCATAGGCTCTGGAATATAGGTTGAACAAACCTCATTCCTTTAAAAATTACCTGGCCTCTAAAGTACAGAGAATGGACTAGACTAAGATACTGTGGCAGATACTGAGTAGAAGTTTGCCTCCCCAGCTACCTGCTCAACCAGTTACTGCCCTTTTACCTACCAGTACTTGGGTGTTCTAGGGCTTTTGGCCCCTTCTTTAAATAAGGCAGCATCCTAGTTTACCACTTAGTAACTTAGTGGTTCTGCTAGAAATGTACATTTCTAAAAAGGCACCCAAGGGAAGGCTTGGTGATTTGTCTGCAGCAGCTCTAATAACAAGGTACTCTGTAGCATCTCCCTTTGAGACTAGGATTCTTTTTATTTTTTCATTGAAACTATCCATCCAACTAGCATTAAAAAAAAATTTTTTTTCCAGTCTTTAAGCCAAATACTCGGGAGAGCAGAACAATTGGCCCCTTCAGAGAGCTAAGAATCAGTGTAGGAAGGCAGGAGGTCCTCCCTGCTAGAAAGCACCCTGAGGAGTTCTATGCATCACAGTTACAGGAAAACATCCATGCCTTTTTAATATAGACAAATTTTATTGAGAAATAATTTACATGTATTAAAAAGCACCATTTAACGTGTACAATTCGATGTCTCATGAAATGCTTTCACTCCTATAGCTACCACTGTGCCCAACTCAGCTTTTGTGCTTCTCAAGTACATTTCCTCTTCCCCAACCCCTTCAGGTACTGATCTGTTGTCACTGTTTCCCAGAATTCCACATGAATTAAGTAAAATATTCTTAAGCTCAGCATGTTTTTGAAATTGGTCTATGTTATCACACGTCAGTAGTTGTGCCTATTAGCAGCTCATTTTATGAGTGTACCACTAATTGCTCAATCTACTTAATTATAGGTTATGTTTCCGATTTGGGGTTATAACAAATACAGCTTCTATAAGCAATGTGCATATATTTTATGGAACTTATGATTTCATTTCTCTTGGGTAACACATACAGAGAAGTGGAATGACTGCACTATATGATGTACTTCTAACTCTGTAAGGAATTCTACACCATTTTCCAAAGTGGTTGCACACTATCTATATCCTTTTTAAAAAAATGTACACCTCACAAAGTTTGCAAGAAATTAACAATTTGGGTTAACAAATTTTAAGATAATTAACAGTATTTCCTTTTGAAAGGAAGATTTTGGGATACAATCATGGACACAGACTGGTAATGGAAAGCAAACATGATGAAATCTATGTATCTTCCTGTAGATGGGAAATGGCTGAAAAAGTCATGGCCATAAATGGTTTCATCACTGTGGGGAACTTTTGGAAAATCAAGTACGAAGTAGGCAGAGTCAGGGCCACAGATATTTGGGACTTAGCACAAAAACTATAATGAAAACAGAGCATGTGTGTCCATTTCTCTCATCTCAAACATGATGGAAATTTCTTTTTGAAGAATCCAATTCCCACTTTCCCTCATTCATTATAGCAAACTGGCAATGCAGCCCCCCTATACTTCCTATTTTATCTGCATGTGTCTGGGTCCCTGATGCTTTACCCTTGGTGGAAATAGTAACTCCTGCTGTATACCAGTTTTCTCTGTAGAACCTCCAAGGTTCATAAAGGGCTCTTCCACTGCATAAATGGTAGCTTATCTTGTAATAATGACCACAGACATGAAGAGGTCATGAGGGTTCTTCTTCAGCTTTTGAGGACTTCTAGAGCTGGAAATGTCACCACTTAAACTCCAAAAGTCCAATTATTCATAAAATTTTCTTCTCAAGAATCACACCATGGATGATGACCCCATGGACTCAGTTATGGTGCAGATAGGATATCCTCAATATGCATATTAAGTGCCCAACGCATATCAAACAGGGTGAGAACCATGTTAGACAGTTACAAAGAACATGGGCTTGTAAGTCAAGCAGAACTTGATTCCAATCCGGCTGCCGAGTAAGTTCCTTTATCTCAGGAGGCCTTAGTTCCTTCATCTCTAACATAGGAATAGTAACAGCTCATTTATCATAAGAATTATGAGAATTAAATAAGGCATGTGAAGTGTTTCATGTCTTTGACCAACTTCTTCTCTGTTTATGCTTCAATTATCTCAAATATGAAGTGGTTGAGCCACAATGTGTAATATTTCTAGATCTCATATACCACACATCAAAATTTAAAAAAAAACAAGGTTTCAGTTCAAGGTTAGACCTGGTGGTAGTTGTAGTAGTAATAAAGTTACAGTAGTAACAAAAGATTTCAATTAGCAAACATCTCTCGTATACTGCACTATGCACATGAATACTGAACTTAGCACCAAATATTAAAAAATAAATAAATAAATAAATAGAAAAGAAGATAAAAGAAATCAGGTCCAAGAGGTGAAATGTTCTAGAATAACAGGCCAGCCCAGAAAAAAGCTTTTCCTTATAGACAAAGTAGTAACTGTGAGGCTAACTACATTGGGAGGAAAAGAGGGAGCAGGGAACCCACTTAAGTCAGAGCTCAAGAAAGAGGATAAACAAGCTTTGAATTGAGAACAATAAACCATGGTATTCCCCACAGCTAGAAAGCCTTGGAGTCGATCCCTCCTTGGACAACTTGCATGCAAATTCAGGTAGAATTCTGCTACTTTGTGGAGACTTCTGAGAACACGGAAGCAGGAGCACAGCACTGGCCAAGTTTCTTTGCCTTTACTTAACATCTAGTGTTCACCTGTGCAGCACAATGAAAGTGACTTTTACAAAAATCAAGAGACTATGGGCCTAGAGGCGGGGGGGTGGGAGCGGGGGTAGTGTGCAGGGTAAAAGAAAGGTTACAAGTCAGACCACAGAAAGTTCTTGGAAATCAAAATGAAACTGTATCTAACTGAATCAGCATTTACTTATCAGTATGTACTTAGTTTTCAGGATCAAATGGGGGAACGAACTACAGGAAGAGGAAGGGAAGGAAAGGCAAGGATGTTAAAATAAGGAAACAAGCTATATTATGTACATGTATCAGTTCACCAAAATGACTGTAAAATGCATGAACTGTAAACATAAAATGCATGTGCTACAAACATACTAGCAGAATCAAATTAAAAAAAAATACACATTGAGTTGACAAAAAAAAAAGCAGCACATTTGCGTACTGATAGCTAAGTAAACAGTTCAGATGTGGGGTAGAATGTGGTCTCTCTCTTGGATGTTACCTAATTAACTTTTAGTTTTTATTGTCAATCTTTTTATTCTGGAATCTATGGTCTATGAAAGCAGTGCTTTGTTTCTGTTTGAGGTCAGGAAGGAACTTCAATGCTGAGAATGGCATCTAGTTAAGTGTTAGGCACTTGGTGCAGTACATATTTGCATAGGAGATCCAATCTGGGACATAATTGAGTTCAAGGGTTAATGGGAACATGAGGGGAGGACTACCTAACAAAGTATGAGAGAAAGTTTTTTTTTCACAGAGAAGTATTTCATAGAGTCACTTGAACTAGGAGAGACTTGGATAATAAGAATTTCAGTTTTGCAGATCAAAAGATAGAGGAATTAATTTTACAACTAATAGGAAATAAGTCCGGATCTCAAACATGTAAAACTGGTTTCCTTTTCAAAAACTGCAATCCATCATACAGAGGTATGACAATCAAATCCAAGGACGTGAGGAAAGTAAAATGCCACAAAATTTTTAAAGTGCAGGGTCTACTCAGGAAAGGATTATTTCAGGGATTAGAAGGGAAGAAACATGCTTGTAAGTTGTGTCACAGCCATTGCTGTGGCACAGTTGTAGAGGAAAGTTTTATTAAGAGGTTGCTGGAATCTTGAGGAATGGAAGGGTTGTAGGTAAGTAAGAAGCGGGAAGAAACAGAAATGTATGGAGAGATTCAAAGCTCAAGACAGTCAAGGATCTTGTAAATGGGGAACACAAAAATAAGACAAGGGCTTGATTGTGGAAAGTCTCAAAAGGTCAAGCTATGAAACTTGGAATGTTTAGTCACAGTGAGACATTCAAGATTTTTGAGCTTGAATGACATCATGAAGTAAAATGAGTCCTAACTGATGGCTGTCACATTTAAGATATCCAAGGTATTTTAAATTTCTACTTTTCCCCAAAAATATATCATGGCCATAAAACTTTCTGATGATCCAAGGCTGGCTAAAAATAAAAATTTTGTTTGTGAACACTACCATCAGAGTATTAAGCTAAGTTAACTATATTTACAATGATTTGCTAATATTTTTTTCCTTAGTGAAAATAATACAATCACATATTAATTATAGCTAGAAGTCTTGAAAAATGCTAAGTTGTTATTTGGTAAATTGATGAGTATTAGTAAGTCGTAGTAGAAGAAATAAAATGTATAATCATTGCATAAAGTTCCAGAAGCACTTTATTTAAAAATGGAGTTGTAAATGCATACCAAAATAACATAAGTAATAAATGTAACAAAAATAAATAAGGAGAATAATGTATTCATACAAAATAAAAATAACATAGTAAAAGGCCAAATGTTTATAATTGAACAAAACTGTGTAAACAAACAATAATGTAAGCAGATTCTAATATTTTCCTGAACTCCTTACCTTCCACTTCTATATGGATGTAATCAGTACCCAAACATTAAATAAAAGAGGGAACAATGGTGATTATTTTGTTCAACATTTTCTTAAAATGGTAGACCCTGTTTTATTTATTCCTTCAAAGCATTTGTGTCTTTCATGTTCTTTAAAACTTTTTTGTCTTCCTTTATTAGACAGAATGAGGAATTTCATTTTACAAAGAGAACAGTTCATTTACCGTTTTTTTAATTTAAAGAAAAATAGGAGATTCATTATACAACAAACTTGTTTTTACAACTCTTCAAAAAGATTCTGCATCTTTATTAACTGACCCAACAGTACAGGACTTTAAAAATCCTGTACAGATTTCAAGTGTAGAGTTACTTTGTTTTTTAAAACAAATGTAGCACAGATTACTGCTGAAATATTAAAGACCATTTGATAAAAGTTGCAGTTTAATCTTTATAGACTGATAAGGTCTGGGGAAATCTAGGTCTAATAATAATAACTGAATTAAAATTTACCCAAATTATAGTGTTCTGGAAACACAAAGATAATTACTTTCATTTTAAACTTATCCAGGTATAAACTTATTGGAAAGAAAACGAAAAACCAAGTTTATAGAAGGTATTTTTCACAGGCTTTCTGTTTAGTAGCATAAGCCCAAAGCCTTTGTCATTTTTATCTTGCAGGGTCCGTATAAGTGTGTTAAGACTGAGATAGGATTCACTATTGGGTCCTACAGGGAAACATATAAAAGCATTTCATTGCTTGGGAGGGAATCTATCAACTATTCTTATGACTACTGGTTCTCCAAGTTTCCTAATGAAGAAATTTTAATCTCATGATCATTTCAAGGGGAATTTTTTTCATCACATATAAACTTGGTAACACAGACCAATATATGTGTTCTTAGTTTTAAAAATATACTCCACCTAAACCGTCTAGTTCAATCTTTCTAG
Source organism: Dasyprocta punctata (assembly GCA_004363535.1). NCBI lineage: Eukaryota > Metazoa > Chordata > Mammalia > Rodentia > Dasyproctidae > Dasyprocta > Dasyprocta punctata. The sequence goes on along the minus strand of RJWM01001923.1, from coordinate 23,321 downwards.
TTATTATTTAATCTACAATGAGAGACAAAATCTTATTTCCATTAAAAAAATTGAAAAAAAGGTGCCAAATCGATCTTTTTGAAAGTGGAGTAAAACACCGTGGGGTTAAAACAAATACAGTATTATCTCCTATGTACAAAAAAAGACAGTCCTTATTGATATATAGATATGTCCACCTACCACTCCCAGTAAATCTTAGTGCAAACATAATAATCTCCGTAAACCCTAAGACAAGTTACTTAGCAACAAAGTTATATAAATCACATCTATGTTGGAAAATTTTAGGACACAGATGACTGTTGTGAAAGATCTGCTTTACTGTAGAGAGCAATACATCATCGTGTCCAACAGCAATGAATACTAATAAAAATCCTATTACTAAGAAGCAGATAGAATGTTAACAAATCTGTACAGGTGAAGAGGAAGTCCATTTCAGGGAGCAGCTTGGCACAGGAGACATGGGGGCTCAGAAATGTTGGATATTTAGTTTGCTTGTAGGTCACAGCATGGCTTAAAAAAAAAAAAAGAACAAAGATCTATGAAGGGAAAGGATGCAATGATATAATTCAGTTTGAAAATCATAAAACCACAAAGGCAAAACTGCCACAATCTGCTTTTCCTTATGTGTGCATCAAGTGGTTATCTAAATGGTTTGAAAAGATTGATAAGACACTACATTATAGGTAAAAAACAATAAATAAATAAAATTAAGACAGGGATAACAAGATTGCAGTTGATCAAGCTGCCTTGTTTTATGCATCAACACTATGGTGCTTCCAATATTCCTAGTCTTTCCACAGGTAATTCCTTTGCAACAATCAAAAGAAAGTCATTCATGTACTGTAACATCTTCCTCTTCCCCATCAGGATTGAACCTATTGAAATGTATGCTGAAATCAGCCTCAGATTCGGCATTCTCAAACTCAGCTGAGACTGAGGCAGCAGCAGGAAGAAGAACCCTAGCTTCTGGCTGGCAAAGTGTTGGTGTCTGACCCGGGCTGCTGTGGTTATTCACAGGACTGGACTTCTGTTTCGGTGGAGATGGCAAGATGGCACTGGGAAATCCCATGTTATTCAGAGCTTCCAAAGTTCCATCTGGGTCAATCATAGCATTGATAGCTGAAGGAAAAAAAAAAAAAAAAGTAGCAGAAGAAAAAAAGAAATAATTCTAGATGCAGTTAAATTTGGATATGAACATTTTTGTTATGATTTGAAAATTCAGTGCATATGCAATCTTAAATGTGGCTAATCCTTTCAATACTGCATTTAAAATCCAAATTTAGTAATCTGTGGCTAATCTACATTGCGGATTATGTATAGACTGAATGCTTTTTCTGTGTCCTACATGGGTTACTTATGAGCATTTCATGGACTATAATAAGACTGTTACGTAGAGATGTGGAATTCAAGAAAGATCTTCCTGAAAACTGCTTCCTTTATTATAAAAGGATGTTGAAAATACTCGTAATGATTTTAAATAAACACTGCTAGCCCTCTTATCAGTTGGAGAGTCAGGGTTTACTTGCTAAAATGGGGTTCAGAGCCACCTCAAGGCTGGAGGCCAGAACAGCACCCTTCAATGCTGCCACAGGGTTTGTCATTCTCACTGGCCAAGTGCTAGCACCAGCTGTGCATACTATTGAGCTGTAACATTCTTTCATGGCCTAGACCCAGGCCAGCCCCAAATGGCCAAAGAAAGCTGCTACCTCTGTAGGAAGGGCTAGGGAAAGACTGAAACCAGATTTTCATCCAAAAGACCTTTGGGCAGACAAAGGGAAGTTCTTGGGCAGTGATTTTCCACTTGGCATTGGGCACAGAAAGGAGACGGGAGAACAAAGCACCAGAAATATAAGAAGCATTTAGAAGCCCTTTCAAAAATACACTTTCATCTTACCAGCTAACAGTCACTGTGTCAGCAAGTTACTTTTACTCATGGGTGTGAATTATAGCCCTTAGGTGTGATGGTCCTGAATAAAGTTAGTAAGAATGTCTTAGAACCAATATATAAAGTCTCTACTATTCAATCAATAGAAACTAGTAAAATTAGCAAATGCTCTGGAATCTGCTTGTCAAACCACTAAGGACTTCTAGGTTAACACACACATAGGTATTAATGTATGATCGAGTTCTGACATGAAGCAAAACGATGTCTCTGTCAAAGTTTAGGAGGCAGATAGAATCTCTTTCATTTTGTTTTTTTTCTTCCTTCCTCTTCTAATCCCTAATCAACATGTACTCAAACCTTGAGAACATCTGAACAACTACTATTTGTATCAGAATATAAGTTCATTTCAAGTTATACTACCAATATAACTTTTGTCAAAACAAATAATGTCAATTATCAATAAGCATTTTCAGCTGTAAAGATACCTTTTGGAATATTAGTTTATATATTTTCACATTATTATTTATATATTAAATATACATTATAATTAGTTTACTACAATACGTAATAACATCAAGCCTATGGTCAGATCTAACCCCTAAAATATACTTAATGCTTAAATTTAATTAAATTTTTAATTTGTTATATCAGATTTCAGAACAACTTCTATGAGTAATTTGGAGAAAGAGAACTCTGTATTTTATACACATTACTATATTTAATCAAATACTGTCCCAGTAGTTAGAATGCTTAAAGAAATATCTCTTAGAATGCACTCCTTAACTGTTGGCTCTTTATGCCTTTAGTAGTAAATTTACCTTGTAACTGTTTTTCAACTCTTTTTAGTTCCTGTAAAATAGAAGAAATCTCCTGCAGGGAAAGCAGTAACAAAAATTAGCTTACTAAAACTAAAATTTTTTCAAATGACAAGCAATGAATCTCACCATTTTATTTAAACACATTATCTATAATTTTAAATGTTTTAAATAAAACATGATATGCAATGAAAAATTATGGTATCCACTAAGTAAAGACTCAAATTAATAGAATTTTTAGTAACAAGATTGAGTAACTTTTTCTACAAGATAATTTCAGTAAAGGATGAAAAATAAAAGGTAATTTATACCGTAGAAGCAAATATCTTGAAAAAAATGTATCAATCAAACTTGCAAAGCCAGACGTGGTGGCACACGCCTTTAATCCCAGCACTCGGGAGGCTGAGGTAGGAGGAGCATTGTGAATCCAAGGCCGGCTTGGTCTACAACGCGAACGCAGGGCCGGCCTGAGCTACACAGTGCAACCCTGCCTCAAAAAACTAGGGTCAGGAGTTTGGCTCAGTGGCTTAAGTGCCTGTCTGGCAGGTGTGAGGTTGTGAGTTCAATCCCCGGTGCCACAAAATAAATAAATAAATAAATAAATAAATAAAAACAAAAACACACTTGCAAAAACTTTAGGACAAAACGTCTAGGAGTTTTCTTTGAAACAGTATAAAAAGCGCAGCTTCAATGTTATAATTATACTCTGAGAAATAAAAATATATAAACTGTTAAGAAAAGAAAAAGGATACAAGTACTAGGTCATGCAAATGAAAATAACTCAGGTCAATTTAATACTTTGGCTTTTATTTCAAAATTGCTAATTTATCATGTGTAATTATTGTAAGAACAAGATGTATGAATTATAGAAACAAGATTAGCATATGGTGGTGCACACCTACAATCCCAGCACTTTGGAGGCTGAGGCAGGAGGATCAGCTTGAGTTCAAGGCCAGCCTGGAGTACATAGTGAGTTCAACACCAGCCTAAACTATATAGCAAAATCCTGGCTTAAAAAAACAAAAAGAAACAAACAAAAACCTGAAAAAAAAATATAAGAACAAGATGTGTAATACAAACACAGAAGGTTCTTTCTTCATATCCTCTGCAACTTTGAAATGATCATTTTAAACCCTGTCCACAGTCAGTTGAAGGAATAACACTTCCCAAATTTGTGCGTTCATAATTTTCTTTTGCAATATAAACCAAGAAATATCTCAAAACAAGATTATCTTTTTCTTAAAATAAAATTCTGCTACTGAAATATATGAATCTTCAAGAAGTTACCAACCATGCTTGAGGTTTTCACAATAGGAACTTCACTTTCAGTTCTTAACTTGCTTTCTATTTCATCCCAGTTCCGATCTTTGTCTTTAAATAATATCCTGTAAGTCAAAAAACATAAGCATTTCAGTTTTCATATTTCAAAAACCAATCACACTTTTGTTAACAACAATACCAAAAACAAAATGAGCTTTCACAACCACTGCATGAACTGAGAAATTCTGAGCCAACAATACCAATTATTTCATTTTGTGAGAGATTTGTTTTTAAAAGGTAACTAGTTACTGAAATATAACTAGTACTACTTATACCCACTAATGACTATTATGACTAATACATTAATAACTATAATACATCAATAAATTAATGTTTATCTCGTCACTGAAAATCAAATAAAAATAAATGTAGATTACAGTCTCGAAATGTATGCTATGTAATTAATAATACAACTGTTACTTATAAAGAAAGCTTTATTGTGATAGAATATATATATTGTGATAGCATAAGTAAAATGAAAGTACGACAAGGTTGAATTAGGTATACACAATTGTATCTGTTAAAATCTCTATGTAGGAACAAATGAGCTTATTATTGGAGTACTTACTGCGCTATTCTATAAAAACCTTAATTTGTGTTAATGTATATGTATATAACCTTTTAGCAGCTGAGATATTGTACCTACTTATATATACTTTGGACAAAACAATTCACAATAAAGGTAACGATTCTATTTTAGATATCAAACTCAAATACCTTAATGAAGGAAATACTACAAATTTTAACTTGTCTTCAAAGTGTACCCATCTTTCCAATACTTCAGAATCTCTGAGAAATAATTCAACATTTTATGAAGAATTAAATACTAGCAACCTTTATGATTTCTTTTTACATTTTTTCAATAAGTCAGTCTTAACATAAACATCAATACTTCCCAACATTATGAAAGTCATTAGTACTGGAAGTTGATCAGTATTTAAGTAGTAATTAATATTTCTATTGCTATTTCTTCAAAGATCAATATGCCAGTTTTTGATTAATATCAAATGAAGTCTGTACATCTGCAATTACACATAAATCCCTTCAAGAAGGCAACAATGAGTCTAGAATGTGGTATAACCTCACCAAGAATTAAATTTTCTATACTCAAAAGACTACTACTTATCCTTATCAGTCATCTTTTTTAGAGCCATTATCCTAATGAGCATGGTGGTAAAAAATTAAGTGTGATGGTCCCTTCTCAGTCCTTACAGCAGTAACGACTGGAGAGAAGTAAGAGAATAATGCTTATTTCATGGGCCAACTTAGAAACAAAATGGACTTGTATAACTGAGGAAGCTTGTGCTTAGTCATGTAGCATAAAATTCACTGGATTCTGCCAGGGAATCACTAGCGAATACAGTGCTTGTGCTTCACAGACATTTCACTTTTGGTGAAAATGTATTAGAATGGTTACCTAAGGTTCCAACTCACAAAAACAAAACAAAACAAACAAACAAACAAAAAACAGCCAAAACCAAAACCAAAACCAAAACAAAAGAAACAAACAAACAAAATGGTCCTGTGAAGGGATAAAAAACTTATTTTGGAAGACAATTTGTAAATATCACAACACAGATTTAAGCAGCCAAATCTATAATTTTGGCTTTAGGAAATGAACTCTGATACAATATTATATTTAATTTCTAAGGAAGCAAAAAACCACATCAAGAAATTATTTTACACCAGGCTATAATGGTCACAATTCTGTTTCTGTTCAAAGGTCATTATAAATCTGCAAGGAAAAAAAATCAATTTTCAAAGTGACCTTCAGATTACATTATGGATTCAAAATAGTAGGCTAAACTTCAGTATGAAGACATAGTAAATTCCAAAGCTCATTTCATCCAACAATTTAAGTATTAAGTTAAAAAATCAGTTTTAATAAACATGTTAGCTTTAAGAAAGCAAACAAAAAGTCTTAGGCTTATATTCTACATCCTCCACAATCTATTTTCTAGCACTGTTCCTGAACACAAGCAAACAGAGGTCGCAAGCAGCCTACCAATGCAGGGAGACATCACACACCATAAGGAGTCATTTTCATACGGAATACAATGAGAATGATGCAAAATAGCTTTTGTGTAGATACTTTAAAAATGAATCCACAAGAAATATTTAAACAAAAATATGGACAGTTTTTTTGGGGGGCAGGGGGTACCAGGGCTTGAACTCACATCATCACACCTGCCATGCATATGCTGTTTCACTGAGCTATATCTCCGGTCCTGGACACTTTTAAAGTGATCCAAATAGGCACTGGAGAGTTTAGAAGATCTGGCACAAATCTTAAAGACCAGGCATTTCCCAAACTACTATGATGTTCCCCATGAAAAAGACCTAGGCCTCTATCCCTTATTTGGTTATCAAAAATCATAACTACCTTTAAACATGTTTTCCACAAGGACTTCCCTGATTATCTAAAGTGAAAGTGATTCTTTATTTTTCTCTTACTATTAATGGAGCAGTACTATATCATGTGCTATCTTGCACAATCATTCACTAATTATGTGCCTCACCTTGACACTTGATTATAAATTTCATGGTGGTGAGATGATGCTTTGTATCTTTTTGTGTTTTCTACGAAATCTGCCACAATATTTTACATATAGAAAATTCAGTGCTCAAACTGTGGACAGTTCAAATACATGGAACATTAAGTACGCTATTGAGTGATGAACTCTTTAGTCTCAATTTTAGTAATACCGAAGCCACAAAAAATATTTTTCTTTGAGAGAAACTAGGGATGGCTTCAGTGCAGATGCTGAAAAAGATGCCACGTAGTGGGTAGACAACTAGAGTAGTACAAAGCAAACTATGCCATCAGACGGTGTAATGAGACTCTCATACTTTTACAGAGAACATTAGTGTATCAAAAGCACTAATTTAATGTATTAATTTCCCATTTTTTTAAAGACGAAGTCTAAACTCCTTAACAAATTCTGCCTAAACTGATCCATACTAATTTCTCCAGTCATCTCTCATGAATCTCTAGCCCTTTCATGCCATTGACTTTTCAATTAACTCCTCCTTCCCTTAGGACTTTTTCTCTAACCATCTTTCTCTGAATTTTCCCACAGTCACCCATTATGAACTTCTATCGCATCTCATCATATCTCTTACTTTCTGCACTCATCACAAAGAATTATAATTACTTGTTTTATCTGTCTGCCTTCTGTACTCAGTTGTGAGGGCATAAAAAATTGTATGGGACAACAAGAAAATCACTCAATCAATGAATAAATTTGGAAATTTTATTCCTATATAAGCCTCCTCCCACCTAGTACTACAGACTGACCCAGGTCTTAGCACATGCTAGGCCAGTGCTCAACTACTGAGATATACTCCTAGACCAAAGCCTACCTGAGATTATTTTACCCAGTGTTTATTTACTTTTATATTCTTTCAGTTACATAATCCTTCCATAGTGCCCCAGTATTAGAATATAGTTTTAGTGCTATCAAATTTAAAATAGTAACAATTATATATTACCTTCAACTACACTGAATGCATGAAACAAACCTGAGACATGACTCCTGGTATCAATAAGTGATGTGATTGGGGCCTAGAGATTTGTTAACTAATGTTTAAAAACTAATTAGTTAAGTTTAACATTTTTTCCTACAAATTTAAGTAAGAGTCTCTCCCAGGGAACAGCAGTCTCTGCATCTGTTTCTGGTCACACTGTGTTCCAAATCATAGGCAGATGGGCGGTTTTGTTGAAGAGCAGCTATTTAACTTGTGAAAGAGGAGGCCAGCAAACTTGGGACTGATACCATCATCAGGGAAAACAAACTTTATCTAAGAGGATATCAGAATGCTAATTACTTGGGGTGCTGAGTAAAATAAAAACAATGAACTAATTTACATCTTGCCTAGATTTTATAAAATGCATTATTTATAAACAGTATGCAACTAATTTCTCTAAATCAATTACAAACCCTAGGTTTTTTAAATTTAATAAGATTCTAGTTTACTTAACAGAAATTAGTATTATTTCTTAAATCTTTTATCTCTTCTATGTAGCTATTTTCATAAAAAAATCAAATGGATTGAGTAGCAACATAGATAATATTCTAGTGAAATAATGGCCTAAGACAAGTCATGTGTAGGTAGCAGAAACAAGTAATTTGAACATTCACTCATTCAAATAAATGAACTAAAATGTAAATTTCATGAGAGTAAGGGCCTTTTTTTGATGTTGCCTAATAAGAAAGTCCCTAAGTGTATACTTCATAACTATTTGTTAATGAATGAATATTAAATTGTTATTTCATGGAAATTGCTTATTTAAAATTCACAAGGAGAAATGACAAGGTCAATTATCTTGAAAAAACAATGGATGGCAATGTAAGGGCAGTCATTAAAATAACTTTTAAAATTTATATAAATATATATATAAATATATATATATATATAAGTGCTCTTTAAGATAAGCCAAAGATTCAATTGCTTTTGAACTGTTAAAGCAATGTGTTTCATACTGCAAGCAAATATGAAGGGGCTGTCAAAATATTTCATTAACACTGCTGAAAAAGTAAAGACACTAAATGGAAAGATCAAATTGCAGAAAAGGAAGTACAAGATTCTGTTTGTACAAACACTGAGAAATATACTTGTAGAGGAAAAACCCCATATATATGTATGCACAATACTCACATACATACATAATAGATGTTACATATATGTGCATATATATACACCATATATAATAAATGTTACATGTACTTTTTTCAAAGATACAGTGATACCATATGCTTACAATCTGATTTCAACCAGAATCATGCAAAGAATTAAATTCATGAACCGAGGTACCACTATATTTGTATTTTAACCATATTTATGTAATACTTTTATTAAAAACATTAAAGAGAAAAGCAGGACAAGACAGTGCAAATTACACTACTCTCTTTAACATAAATAAATTATTTATTTTTATTTTTCAGCACCAGGTGTTTATTTTTAATTTTTATTAGCACATATGCAGTACCTAGTGATTGCATTCCTCATGGGGAATTGGCACCTGTACATAACACATCTTCATTCTTTTTTTTAACTTCCTTCTCCTCCCTTCCTCCATCTCTTAATTTCCCTCTCATTTACAAAAGAGCTATCTCTGTGTTTGCTATTATCTTTTATTTTACATTATTTACATTATTTACATTTTGGGTTTATCAATTTTATCAAATAAGAGACAACCTGCAATACTTAAGCCTGTGTGCCTGATTTATTTCACATAACATTATGGTCTCAAGGTGCATTCATTTGCCTAAAAATGACTCATTCTTCTTTATGGCAGAGTAGCACTGTATTGGCTATAAATACCACATTTATCCATGGACATACAGGCAGCCTCCAAAACTTATTAATTGTGCTGCTATATGTAAGGAGGAAAGATAGCCTCTTTAATAAATGGTGCTGGGAAAATTAGCTATCCACATATGAAAGATAGAACCTAGACCCATATATCTTACCATGTACTGAACTAAAAACAAGACAGATCAAACATTTAATGTTAAAATTGAAACAATCTGCTGGAAAATAAAACAGGTGAAACTCCTGAAGTTATAGGCATAGACCAGGACTTCCTGAACAGAACCTCAATGACATAAGAAATAGTACCAAGAATCAACAAATGGGATCATATCAAATTAAAAAACTGAACAGCAAAGAAACAACAGAATGAAGAGAAAACCTACAGAATAGGGAAAGATTTTGCTAGCTATTTCTCAGACTGAGGACTAATATCTAGAATATATAAAGTCTGCCACATTTTTAATGAAAATAAAGATACAAGCTCAAGATATAAAAAGAAAGCTTAATCTATTTCTTAATATGCTAAGTAAAATGTGTCTATATATAGGGCATTCTTCTAAATTTCTAAATTTGATTAGAAGATGGTATAAACTACTTATATAGTAGTTTAAAACATTTTTAAATTTTTAAAAAATATCCTAAAAATTCTGAAGTGATACTTTTGAAAAAATTATCTTAATAGTTTCTTTTAAACTATACAATTAAATTTATAATTGACTATAATCTAAAATTGAGGTTCAGTATGTTTTACAATACTTATCGGTACTCACCATTTACTAATCAAGTGTATTATTAAAATACATAAACAACCCAAAATCGTATCTGTGCAGAATATTACAATTCATAAACCATGTTCAGACATGGTTTATTTTAGAATTTTAAGCATAGGAATTTATGGATGTTTGAAGAGTTAAATAAAATCTCTTATGTCCAGTTGTTTTAAATTATGAATGATGATAAACTTTGTTTTGCACAGTGCATGCTTGCAGCATATAATGATTATGTTCACCTTGGAGAGCTGGAACATGTACCTAATACTTTCCTCCATTTCTTGATCCCTTTCCTATCTGCAAAAGATCTATCTCCCTATTTGCTATTATCTTTTATTCTGCTCTGTAAATTATATTTTGGGTTTCTCATATAAAAGAAACCACTTAATATTTAAGCTTGTATGTCTGGTTTATTCCACTTTATGATCTTGAAGTGTATCATTTTCTTATAAATGACTCAAATTCATCCTTCTTTCTGTTAAGCATGGCATTCCACTGTATATTAATACCACATTTTCTGTATCCATTTATCTGTTGAGGAACACAGAGGCCACTTCCAACATTTACCTATTATGAATGTGCTGCTACAAACAGCATGTGTCATTGTAATATGCTTGTTTTTGCTCTTTTGGGAATATACTTACAAAGGGAAAACTGGGTCAAATGGAATTTCTAGTTTCAGTTTTCTGAGGAATCTCCATACTGATTTTCATAATGGTTGTACTAGTTTACATTCCCATCATCAGTAAAGAAGAGTTCCCCTTTTTCACCCACCGTCTCATCAGGAGATGTTATTATTTGATTTCTTGATGACACAAAACTTTCTGGGGTAGAAGGAATCTCTCTATTTTCTTTTCTATAAATTTGGATTTCTCTAATTGTCAGACATGTTTAACATATTTTCATGTATTTACTGGCCATTTATACTTCTTCTGAGAAGTGTTTATTCATTTCAGTTGCTCATTTTTTGATTGGGTTTTTTATTTTGGATGGGGTTTAATTTTTTTTGAGTTCTTTATATATTCTAGGTATTAGTCCTTTCTCTAAGGAACAGTTGGCAAAAATTTTTCCCATTCTGTAGGCTGTCTTTTCACTCTATTGGTTGTTTTTTCTTTGCTGTGCAAAAGCTTTTGAATTTGATACAATCTCAAATGTTGATTCTTGATGTTATTTCTTGTGCCACTGGGATTCTGTTCAGAAAGTCCCTGCCTATGTCCTATGTCTTCAAGGGTTTTACATACTTTATCTTTTAGCAGTGTGTTTCTGTTTTAATATTAAGATCTTTGGTCTATTTTGATTTTATTTTAGTACATGGTGAGAGATTGTGGTCTAGATTCTCTCTTCTACATGTGCATACCTAGTTTTCCCAGAACCATGTATTAAACAGGTTACCTCTCCTCTACTGCATGGTTTTGGCCTTTCTGCCAAAAAGATCAGATGGCTGAATACGCCTAGGGTTGATTCCGCATCATTTATTCTGTTCCACCGATCTACAGGTCTGTTTTTGTGCTGGTACCATGGTGCTTTTATTACTGTAGCTTTGTAATACAACTTGAATTAGGGATTGTGATGCCTCTTACTTTGTTCATACTGTCCAGGTTAGCTTTTGCTATTCTAGGTCTCTTTTGATTCCATATAAATTTTAGGATAGTTTTCTCTAATTCTGTGAGGTATGCTGTTGATTTTTCATTAGGATTGCTTTATACCTATTAGTTTTGGTAATGTGGGCATTCTGACAATATTGGTTGTACCCATCCACAAATGGGCTATTTTTCAATTTTCTGATGTCCTCTTTGATCTCCCTTTGTAGAGTACCGTAGTTTTTTGGTCATAGAGGTCTTTCACTTCCTTGATTATGTTAATTCCTAAGTATTTAATTTTTCTTGAAGTTACTGTGAATAGTACTGTTTCACTAATTTCTTTCTTGGTGGGTTATCAGTGTACAGGAACATTATTGATTTTTATGTGCTGATTTTGTATCCTGCCACCTTACTAATTCATTATTTCTAGAGGTCCTTTGGTAGAATTTTTTGGTTTTTTTTTGTAAAAGATCATGCAGTTTGCAAATCAGAATAGTTTGACTTCTCTCTTTTTCTTTGACTGCTTTGGCTAATATTCCAAGTACTATATTAAACAGGAACAGTGATAGTGAATATCTGTCTTGTTCCTGATTTTAGAGGAAAAGCTTTCTATTTTCCCCTTTTAATATTGTTGTTAGGTTTTTTATAAATGGTTTATATCAGATAAGGTCTTTCTATACCTACTTTCTTCAAGGTTATCATGAATAGACATTGAAATTTGTCAAAGGCATTTTTTGCATCTCTTTAGATGATTACATGATTTTCTTATGTCTCTGTTTTTGTTCATGATTTTATATTTAATTTATATTTATTGATTTGTGTATGTTGAACCATCCTTGCATGCTTAAGATGAAGTCTATTAGGTCATGATGTATGATCATTTTTAATGATTTGTTGCATTCTACTTGCCAGTATCATGTTGAAGATTTTTGCATCTATGTTCATTAAACAGATTGATCTGTAGTTTTCCTTTTTAGTTGAATCCTTGTCTGATTTTAGAATGCAGGTAGTGCTAAAGCTATGAAATAATACTTGACAGGTATTTACTTTAGGAAAAATTTCCACAAGGTTAACATACTGATTTCAAATATGGAAAATTTAACTTAGAGAAGCAGCAACACAAAAGAAGGGGTGGTACTGCAGAATTTTATAAGCTATATATCTCCTGAATAAAAAATAACTTCTTCTCCTCATAACCATACTGTAGACAATAAAGAGTATACCAGTCCTGAATCAGATGGTGAAACTGGGGCTAAAAGAAAATAGGCAGATTGCTCAAGATCATATAGTAACTGGCAAAGCTGAAACACACCCTCTTCAAGTATTCTACCTAATAGACTAGTCGTCTTCTCTCTTTATTTGATTAGAACTCTTTTTCTACCACCTCTTCCATTCCCTGAACGGTTATTTCTCTAGTTCTTCTTAATCATTCTTTTCTTGGAATAGTCAAACTAAAAAGAAAGCTATTTTTTTCAATTACTTATTTCAACTAATATTTGCGAAGTACATTCTTCATGACAGAGAACTGAAGGTCCTAATGTTCAATACAACACAGTCCGGATGCAAAGAAGTCAGGTTAGGGAAAGGTTCAAATACTGAAAAATATTGTACTTTAACATATTCAAATAATGAATGTATTTAAAAATGCGGAACTAAAGCTGTAAAATTCACATAGCATTTTAATGTTCAAGAGGCTGTTTCATAAATTTAATCAGTCTTACAAGAGTTTATATACTGCCCTCTTTATAGTGATAAAGATAAAACCAAAGTAAAGTTAGTCTTAAATCTCTTTTAATTTTAAACTTTTTCAATTATTCTGTAGAAAAGAAAAATATTTCTGGTTATTAATAAAATTAACTGATTATAGCTATTGATTCTCAGTTAGAGAAGGGCTGCTATTAAAGACATTTGTTTAGCTTTTAGTTAGCTACACTACTTATATCTAAAAGGAAAGAAACCTGGCAGTAGTAAGGTTCAGTTCCGGTGACTGCACAATGGTAGCAGGTCAATGAAAGCAAGGTCAGGGTAACAAAAAGTACCTGATTTTTCCGGCTGTTTTGTCTATAGATTGTCGTATCTTTCTAGAGAACTGAAAGACGGATGACAGCAGCAGATTATCTCCCATGACCTGAAACATCCACAGAGAAGGTTAGATATTAAAATATCACTACTGTACTGTATAACTGCAAAGAATAGTCACAACTCACCATTACTTAGAGGCATTTAGTGGTCATGCTAATTTTAATTTAAAAATAATGAAGACTGCAACAGAAATAGGTATCCAAACTGAGAAAGAAAAAAATACTATTAACAAAGGAATTCCTCCGTTGAATAACTTGTCAAGTTTCCATATTATACTGTTGGATTATTATAATATATTTTATCTTTAGTAACTATCATGATCCTGTTTCTCATACTTCCATTAAAATCACCATAAAGGGGAAAATATAAATCCTTTGGATATTAAATTTCTTAGATTCTTTTGCCAAGTAGTATGAATACAAAGATCAAGAAGAATATAATGCTTGCTCTTCAGCGTATAAGCAAAGACAGAAGTTTAAAAAAAATACTCAAGCCATATAAGATTTATGATGGGTATTGGCACTATCCTGGTGGAAAATCATTACGAGAACCAGGGGTCTGCAAATTCTGCAAAGCACCAGACAATGAAGACTTAAGGTTGTGAGGGTCATGTGGTCTCTGCCACAACTCAGTTCTCCTGTTGCAGAATGAAACCAGCCACAGATGACATAGAAGCAATTAAGCATGGCTATGTTATTTACAAAACAAGTGGCAGTCTGGATTTGGCCTATAGGTTGTAGTCTGTCAAGCCCTTGGATAAGACAGGAAAGCCAAAGCCAGTGCAGTACACTAGAAAAAGGAGCAAACTTGAGTCTAGATATGGTTTTCGAAATCAGCCCCTCTACAATGTCAGAACTATATCCAGGCTCTGTAAGAAAATCTAGGAAATAAGATACGGCCTTGTATGTCAAGATGTTTTAAAGAACAGTGAAGTGGTGGGGAGAGTACACAGGAAATACTATTAAATACTTTACATTTACAGAAATGATAAATTTCGTGATGCAGTGCAAAAGAATTTTAAAGAAAATGAGTTCAGTGAGGGCAACATAAAGAAGTGATCATGGCAAAATTGCAACTTGGGAATGACGAGATTTGAATTCAGTGTATGATAAAAGTTTACTTAGGACAAGAAAAGGAACATAAAGGTAAAGAAAGGGTATAAATGAATACTAACTGGATTATGGACCTTGTGGAAAAAAGTCAAAAGTGGGGGGTATGGAGGGGAAGACACACAAATTAGGAAGGAAAAAGAAAGGACAGGATAGTTCAAGCAACGATTATAACACAGAACAGGGTATCTTTCTTTTCTACCACATGAAGCACATTCAGTGTCACAATGTGATAAATAAATTTCTAGTATCAACCTTGAGTAACTATTGATCTAGACATTTCTACTCTCTTCAAGAAAATATAAACTTATTCCACATAGTTTTATTACATTTAAAGAAATTTGTCTTCTTAGATTTCAGGGCAGACGTATATGAATGAGATTAGCGAACAGGCCTTTTTCCTGATAAAAGCAACAAATCAACTACCAGGCCAGGACAAAGAAAGTGTGCTGTAAAACTATTTACTCTACTGCAACTGTAGCTTTGGGTTCATTTTATGTTTTTCCACTAGGTAGATCTTTTTCTTCTCAGTACTATTATAAACAAACATACTCTTATATACTAATTTTCAGATCCTTAAACCCAAGGATCCAAAAATATCCACCTATGATCAGCTCTCTTCTTGTTTATTTTTTCCTTCTATACTCTTCCCTCTACATCCACCTCTAAACCTGTATCGTCTTATATTGCTCAAACAGTCCCTTCCCTAGTGCTATTTGAAACAATTCTCTGGTGAAAATATCTCTGAATTTCTCGCAAAATTCCTTTCATCTATTTTTCCATTAACCTTTCTTTCTTTGATTTCTTACTCACACATTCATTTTTACTTATTCACTAAGGTATTTTTACTTATTTTGAGATGGGGTTTTGCTATGTTGCCTAGCTTGGTTTCAAATTCCTGGGTTCAGGTGGTTCCCCTGTTTCAGTCTCCCAAACAGCTAAACACTCATGAAACTGAACACTTTTTCCCCCAAATTTTGAGGGCTCCCAGTATTTTCTTTGGTGAAATGTTGTTCTTTTACTTTCTACAGATTTTTCTACTGACTTGCTTTTGCCGTTGTTACTGATTGTAATGACTATGCTCAGATGCCCTGCTAAAGCCTCGTGGGACCACTGGCAGGACCTTTTGAAGGTGACTGGACTATGGGGACATTATAGGTGACTTACTGTTAGTAAGTGGGTCCTGTTTGGAAGAGGCAGGTCACTGTAGGTGTGACCTTGGTTATGTCTCCTCTCCCAGTTCTTTCCTCGACTGTCTCTGCTTTCTGTCCACCAGGATATGAAAAGCTTTTCCTCCTCCACCATGCCATCCTGCTGTGGGGCCAGCTGACTATAGACTGAAACATGGGCCAAAATGTATCTCTGTTCCCTTAAGTCATGGTAATGAGGTTTTTCTGTCCCTGCAATAAGGGAAAAGACTAGGACAGTTCTTATACCGTCAATATAGTAATGTAGACTGTACGTACTATAAAATATTGTAACATATCTTTTCACATTTCTTGAATTATTTTGGCACACATAAGTACAAAATTTTATTATACTCAAATTTATCTTTTAAAGTTCAATTTTTTTTTGCATCCTTTTAAAAAGCACCTATTAGTACTACAATGTTGAAAGCTGTTTACTTACATTTTTTGCTAAAAGTATCAGCTTTGTTCCTGTCTTTGAAAAAATCCATTTGGAGTTTATTATATCTGTATGTGACATGACATTAGAATGAAATTTCTTTCACTCTAAAAGGATACCAACTTTTTCCTCAGTCCTATTCACTGAACAGTTCCTCCTTTTCCCATCTGTGGGGCACACCTCTTCTGCCATATGTACAAGTTTACTGGCTACTTACTTCATCCCTGCTCCAGGTTCTCCGTCTTGTAATTGTTAAGTGATCAGGAGGCTCTGCTCCTGGAGGTCTTGGATCACCAGATCGACCATTGTTTCCTTCTGGTGTTTTAGAATGAACTAATGGAGGGATTTTTCGGAAGTTGAGACTCTCATCAAAAACACGATCGACCAACTAATAGGACAAAAGCAAATGCTTGTAAGAACAAAATAATTTGGAAAAGCACAGATATTGGCATTATAATTTTTATGATTACACAGAAGTTATTCCACTCTCAAGTAGTAACAGAAAGAAGCATGACATCGTAAATAAAGCAATTACTCTTTATAAGCACTTCAAAGGTACTTCCATGATAAAACATATGTTCATCTACAAAGATCTTATTTTTGGAATCCACAGTATGTAACTATGTTAAATTCAATTCTTCCATGAATAAGATTTTTTTCCAAATAAAAAAC
Organism: Dasyprocta punctata; assembly: GCA_004363535.1. Taxonomy (NCBI): domain Eukaryota; kingdom Metazoa; phylum Chordata; class Mammalia; order Rodentia; family Dasyproctidae; genus Dasyprocta; species Dasyprocta punctata. The sequence continues at coordinate 6,146 of RJWM01001923.1, read as the reverse complement.
AGATGCTAAATAGAAAGAACAAAAATAAAAAAACTAAAACAAAACAAAACACCCAGAGCCATGCAGATGGACAACAAGTTCATTTTACTCACATTGCCTTACCAGTATAAAATAATGTTTCTTTCAATATTTTATATCATTTTTCCTTTTTTTCTCCCATAATCCAGGTGCCAAATTTCTTCACAAGATACATTAATTGCAAATTCCAATTAAGTTTACAAAAGAAAAAAATTTAAATCTATACATATTTTGATTTTAGTCAAACTTTGAACAATTCTACAGAAATTACACATTCTAGTAAAAATGATATACTGCCATCTACAGTGCAAATTATAGACATAAATACTAAGTAACTGGGGTTTACTGAAGAGGGAATAAACTACCATAATATTCTGAAGTAAAACAAAAAGGAAAAATGGAATTCTATTGAATGAAATGTTTAAGTTATTTTACTGGATCTGAGAACAATCATGTTAGATAAAATTTAGTTAGAAGGCTAAAAAAATAACGCCATTGTTTTAAATGTACTAGAGAAATGTGTATCTCTTGCCACCAAGAAGATCCTTTTGTTTTTTACCAATAAAGGTGATTTTATATACAGGTAGAGTTGATCAATATGGTAGCAAAAGTCTACACAGATTGATGAAGTATCATTTATTAAATTAGTCAATGTATGAAGGAAAACAAACGGTAAGTGACCATTAAAAAACAAGAGAAGAAATGTGACAGAAAGCAACTGAAGAAAAATACCAGGGCAGTATACTGGAATCAAGTCTGCCATTTTAGGTTACTATTTAGAAAAGCTATCAGTATGAAGGGGCTGGCAAAACTTTTCTTTAGTGACAGATAAAAAATATTTTAGGCTTTGCAACCAGTCTCTGTTACAGTTACTCAATATGCCACCACGGCACAGGAACAGTCACAAACAAATGAGTGTGGCAATGTTTTGATAAAACTTGATGGGCACTGAAATGTGAATACATACAATTTTCATATTATGAATTATTATTTGTCTTCTTATATTTTCAACCATTTGAAAACATAAAAAACCATTTCTAGTTTTTAGGTCATATGAAAGCAGTCAGTAATACAATAGTCTGCCAACCCCCAAACTATACACATTCTTTTTATATGCTGATCCTTTGCTTGCCATTCTGTTCCAGATCAAAATAGCCAAAATGGCCAGAAAGTACAATCAATCTTCCATATATGGGGATTCAATCATCGAACAACTATTTTTTACAAAATTAATCTATACTAAACATGTACAAGCTTTCTTTCCTTGTGTGTCATTCCCAAAACAACTGTATTCTACTTACGTAGCATTCACATTGTATTAGGTATTATAAGCAATCTGGAGATGATTTCAAGTGTATAGGAGAATTGCACAAGGTAAGTACAAATAGTGTACCATTTACTATAAGGACATGAGCCTCCTCAGATTCTGATCTGTAGAGGGGATGAGAAAGTACTGGTACAAATCTCCCATGGATACTGAGGGACAAAATGTAACTGTACATTAATTTTACAGGTTAGACATATTTTGGAACAATGTTGTTAATGGTATCCCGTATAGCTGTACTGCAGGAGGCAATAATTAACATATGTTAACGTGTTCCACAATATTCTGTATGTGTGTATATATGTATATACAGTTTTCAAAATATCCTTGTGTGTATATATTCAAAACAGAATTCTTTAAGGTAGTACAAACTGTCGAATTCTTCTTTCTTTGCTTTTTGAGACACTGGTTAGCAATGAAGATACCTTTTTAATGAGTATTTTCATATATAAACTTTATAAATCATTTGTCAAATTTTGTCTTGCTTTTAAAATTTATATTCACTTTTCAAATAATGCTCTGGACCAGAAATTAGCAGGCAAAGTGCTTATTCTAAATGATTTCACACCTTCACATTAATAGACCAAATGTTAGCCTTTACTGGTTTTGTTATGAAAACGTAAAAGAAATTGTTAAAGCAAAGTTGGAAAACGCAGGGCTTCATGCAAACGGGGGTGGACATAAGTAAAATAAACTAAGCAAAAAGCTAAAAGCAAAAGAAATAAAGAAAAGAAAGAACCTTATGCATTTCTCCATGAAGATCTCCTACCTCTTCTCTAGTGTCTATGGCAGAGCCAGGGGTGGTGGCAGCAGTGCTTACTGTGGTACTAGGGGCAGTGCCTGATGAAGTCACTGAATCTATCTCTCCTGCTACATCGTTGATCTCCCGAGCAATGAGAGCAAGATCTTGGCTGATCCTGGTATTTTAGAAAAGAAGTTTAACTCCATTAAATACCAACTCTAAAAACAGTAATTTATAACATTCAACTGTATAAATTGTATATCTAATTAAAGGTCTATACTTCAAACTTAAGTTCTTTGGAGATGCTCTTAACTATTTTAATACTCAAAATCTTAAGATTTTAAATCCAAAAATTAGCATTAATGAAACTAATTCCAAGTAATCTTTAATATGTCATCTTGAAAAATATATAACATCCTAAAATAGAAGTATGGCTTTAAATTAAGTCATTATTCAATTTGGATGTCACAGAACTCAAGGTGTCTCTGATATTGGTTAAGAGAAAATAACACTATTTTCCCTGATGTCCAACTGATACTTGGCATTTCTTTCAATTACAAATACTAGCAACAAACCACAGTTGCTATGGGTATCTCAAATTTATCGCCATCATTTCTTCAAAATAACATATTAAAACCACAATACCACTTTTATCAAGATCTTATACCATATGCTACCCTTACTTCAAAATATTTTGCTAACCGTATTTCAGTATAATTGGAATTCTTGGTAATTTTAAGTGTTTATGTATTTACATTCTGAGACAGCTCCATAAGCTTCACAAGATGGCCAAAGGGTGTGTGGTATCAAGGAGTTAGAAGTCCTAACTAACAGCATTTCTACTATACATTATGTCATCTGAGGACCACAAATTCTTGTGAGGAAGGACTTCTCTAATTTTACTGAAGACACATTCTCAGAAAAGGTGAGTGGGTTGCTCATGACCTTAGCTCAGGAGTAGCTAAGGCAGGAACAGATCCCAGGATGAGCATGTATTTCCATAGAGTTCTTTATGTTTTCAGCACACAGACCGATGAACTAAGTAACTGCTACTACTAGTGATAATCAAAGGGGAATAGATATTTTTCTTTCAGCATTTTTTGAAACAGAAATTTACAAAATCTACTACTATTGTGTCTGTGTTATTCAACAAAAATTGCTATTTTATGAGATACACAATTCTCTCATATTAAGCATTCACTGAACATAAAATTCAATGTGGCTATTTCCATAGGAAAGGGTTTGGAATGACAGAATAGTCTTAAAAGCATAGTGAAGAGGCCGGCTTGGGCTACAGTGTGAGCGTAAGGCCGGCCTGAGCTACATAATGCGACCCTGCCTCAAAAAACCAGGGCTGGGAGTTTGGCTCAGTGCCTTAAGCGCCTGCCCTGGCAGGCGCGAGGTTGTGAGTTCAATCCCTGGTGCCACAAAAAAAAAAAAAAAAAAAAAAAAAAAAAAAAAAAAAAAAAAAAAAAAAAAAAAAAAAAAAAAAAAAAAAAAAAAAAAAAAAAAAAAAAAAAAAAAAAAAAAAAAAAAAAAAAAAAAAGCATAGTGAAAACTTCTGCAACATTCAAATCCAAGTAAGTAAAAAGTAATTTTTTAAAACTTACGCAAAACATTAGATACAGACAAATTTCAAGATATGTATAGTAGAAATTGTGTAAAAGTTTAACTAGATTTAAAAAGAGAAGCTCTGTTGGAAGTTTATGAACCAACACAGCAATTTATGAAGACTTTATTAAACATGAGTTGGTTTTTCTTACTTGCTAATAAGCACCATGCTAGATTTCAAGGGCTGTGATGATTTAAAAAAAAAAGAAAAAAAAAACCGGCCAGTATCCTTATATTTATGGAGCTTAGAATACTGAGCACCATTATAATATAGGCTGGGGATTTAGCTCAGCAGCATAAGTGCCTGCCTGGCAAGTGCAGGGTCACGAGTTCGATTCCTGGTACCAAAAACAAACAAAAAAACATATAGTAAGTACCTTACAAAGAAGCTTTGCATTTGTATTAGTCATCTTATTTTACAGATAAGAAAAATGCTTAGGAGAAACCACGTGACTATTTTTAGGCTAAGGTCACAAAGCATAACAGGCCTAAGTAGATCTTCTCATTGTGTTACACTACATTTCACATTACTATTCTACATATAGTTTGTTTTTCAAAAGTATTAACTTTAACCTAGTTATTTTGAGAATGGCTTTAAAGTGTTCCCTTATAGCATCCCTAATCTGAAAGGCTCCAAAATCCAAAGCTTCTGAGCAAAAGCATGACACCGCAAATTGAAAATTCCCTAAGTGCATAGGTGTATATAAAACATAAGTGAATTTTGTGTTTAGACTTGGGTCTCATCCTTAAGCTGTCTCATTGTGTATTTGCAAATATTTCAAAATACTAAACTTTCCAAAGTGAGAAGTATTTTTAGGCCCAACATAGGATAATGCATATTCAACATGTATAGTCAATTCTTTTATGAAATAAATGAACTAGGATAAGGAACAGAAAATCCAAATTTAGTAAGATTTAACCAAAGAAAAGCATCAGTACATCTAAAACTCTTACTTTTTTCTGTAAGATTTTTTATTATGCAAATTTATACAAAGAACTTTCTCGTATTTGTGGAAAGCAGTATGAACTCGTTAGAAAAAATATCATCAACAACCACTTCCACGTCACACAGTAAAACTGTTTTAAAATGAGCACCTTTCCCCTAGTTGTGGGGAAAGAACTCAGGGCCTCATCATTGGTAGGTAAGTGCTCTATGACTGAGCTACATCCCTAGTCCTTTTCATTTTGAGACAGAGTCTTGCTAAGTTGCCCAGGCTAACGTTTAACTTTTGATTCTCCTGCGTCAGCCTCCAGAGTAGCCAGGATTCTAGACATACGCCGCCACAGTCGCCTTCAACAGTTAATACATATGTGGTATCTACTGTGAAGGCACTAAGGCATCCTAAATATATTCTTTTCATCTGCTAGCACGTATATGCCAGCTTTCTTGACACATGAAAATTCCTTTCTTACAGTTGATTTAATAATATATAGTTTAATTTAAATTATATTGCTTAAAAATCTCAGTTTCTACTAAAACTATTAAAAGGAATTCTAAAAGGTGATTAAAATTATCAGGGGAAAAATTATAGCCATCTTCCAAATACGTTAATCCAGTGTGTGTAGGTATTCATATGGTTGCTGAACTTAAGCTCTCATATATATAATGTTTTCAGATTATACTTACTGAGATATTTTATAGCCATGTGTTTCTTTACAACTATTGTATCTGGGCCCTGTCTTTACACTCTTAGGCTTACAACCTCTGCTTCTATTTTCATTCTCCATTCTTTTCAAAGCTAAAGAAAATCTAAAATAACACAAACACTTGGGGTTTATAATCCATCTGCATCTGCTTCCTTTATAGTCTCAGTAAAAATTGAAGCATGGAAATTTTAAAACATAACACATATTTCACAGTTCTATTTTCCTTACAAAATTTTAATGAAACTATAGTTCCAAAGGAACAAAATACGATTGTGAAAATGTGTAATACCAATGCTAATTTTTGTATCTTCTTGTGTGCCACAATCACTAGTCCAATTTCAAAATTTCCACAGAAATAAGTATGTATTCTTTGCTAAAAAAGAGGTAAGATGAAGGATGTACTCTAAGTCATAAAGTCTATGATTTTCTTACATAAGCCATCTCAAGAGAAGGAATTCTTATTTCAATCAATTAAAGGGTATTTTTCACTTAAGAGCTGTACCTATATATACCTAATATCACTTTCACAGTCCCCTGGAAATAAACATTACATTACGCTCATGGGAGTGCTTAAAACTCTTTGTTAAGCTGATGGAGTCTGCTATGGTTTATACATTGTGTCAACTTGAGAAGTCTAGTAGCTTAATTAAGTAATTCAGCAGCTCTACATCCTGGGGTGTAGAGCACAGTTACCTGGTCATTGTTACAATTTGAGAAGGTCAGAAGTTTAACTGGGAGACTCAGGAGGGAACCAGGGGTCTTACTTTGTAAACATCCTCATCCTGTGCAAAGGAAGGCAAGGAT
>RJWM01001922.1:0-140599 GCA_004363535.1 Dasyprocta punctata | reverse complement strand
CTCCGCCTACCTCAACCTCCTGAGTGCTGGGATTAAAGGTGTGCACCACCATGCCCGACTCCTGAGTTCGATTTCTGATATCAAAAAAAAAATTATTTAGTACCAACTCCCTGGTTCCCTCCCTCACCAAAACTGCACCCCCTGAAGCCGGGCATGGAAGTGCACACCTTTAATCCCAGCACTGAGGCTGAGGTAGGAGGAGTGTTGTGAGTTTGAGGCCAGCTTGGGCTGCAACATGAGCACAAGGCCGGCCTGAGCTACATAGTGCAACCCTGCCTCAAAAAACTAGGGCCAGGAGTTTGGCTCAATGGCTTAAGCACCTGTCTGGCAGGCGCAAGGTTGTAAATTTGATCCGCAGTGCCGGGAAAAAAAAAAAAAAAAAAAACCAGCTGCACCCCCTGCCCCACCTGCAGCAGTTCTCAGCCCCAGACTTGGGGGTCAGACCTCACAGCCCTGGTCCACCCAATCTTTAGCGCAGCACAGTAGTTTTCCCCTCAAAACAGGCAAAGCCAATGCCTCTCCACCCCTCAATGCCACCACTGCCACTACCTGGTTTCCTTGAGACCTCTGGCTCCTGCCCCCTCCCACCACAGGCAACCTGACAGGCAACCTAAGCCAATCTCCTCTGCTCTAAATCCCTCTATGGTTCCCATGTCCCTCAACAGGTAAGGCCCACAAACACCCTCCTTGATCTGCTCCAGCCTCTCTGCCCCTCTGCCCCCAGATACCTTCACTCAGAACCCCCTTCCTCTTCTTATACACACCTGGCATGCGCCCACCTCAGGATCTTTACACTGGCCCTTTGGTCTGAAATACTCTTCCACCAGCAAGCCTTCTCAGCAATTCCCTGGCCTCTGATTTACAATTGCAGTGTTTGGGTCAGGGATATAGCTCAGCAGCACAGCATCTGCCTGGCAAGTTTGAGGTTGTGAGTTCAAATCCTGATACCAAAAAAAAAAAAAAAAAAAATGCAGGCTTCCTACATGTACAGCCACAGGCTCCTGGCCTCTCTTACCTGGTTCCAAACTTTCTCTTCTCCCCTGTACTTCACCCCTGACTCAGCAACCCTGCCATACTGCAAACCCTGAGAGCTGCCTGTGTTCAGCCTTCTGTTTTGTTGTTGGTTTTCAGTGTCCAAAGAGGTGCCCTGTACCTGTCATTTTCCAGAGCAGAAAGGCAGGGCCTGAGGCATCCAGAGTGGTGAGGGGATTTTTGAAACCACCTTCCATTTGTAAGTCCTAATGACTCAGTTAACATAGTGTCAGTCACAGTCTTGAGACCAAGAGCCCTGACTCACAGTAGGTGCTCAACAAATGCCTTGATCCTTGAATGAAGAGTTCCATAATAGTCACATTCAAATCCATACTCCACCAGCTGCTTTCCAACCCGCATCCCAGTCCCAGCTCGATGTGTCCCTTAAGGACACACAGCAGGAGCCAGGCATGGTGGCCTTTAATCCCAGCACTCAGGAGGCTGAGGTAGGAGGAGCGTTGTGAGTTCGAGGCTGGCCTGGGCTAAAACGCGAGCGCGGGGTCTGAGCTACATAGTGCGACCCTGCCTCAAAAAACTAGGGCCGGGCGCGAGGTTGTGGGTTCGATCCCCAGTACCACAAAAAAAAAAAAAAAAAAAAAAAAAAAGACACATAGCAGGCCTGGCACACAGTGGGAGCTTTATTAAAACTGAGCATCTGGATCATTCGCCCCGCCCGAAGACAGGGCTGTAGCCTAGACCAGCCTGGCGTCTGTGCCCAGCCGGCAGCAGCAGGGGGCAGGATTGCCCGCGGGTGCAGGCCAGATCCCTCCTCTGCAGTTGGAAAAGGACCCAGCGGGGTTAACCCTGCCGCGCCCGCCGAGCTAGGCAGCCCCCGACGCGGGAGCCCCTTAATTAGACTCAGGGCCTTGGCCGCCGAGCACCCAAGTCTGAGTGTCCTCATCCCTAAAACGGAGCACCGAGCCACCCTCCCCCTCGCCGCCGGCCTCAGCGGGTCGCCTCGGCTATCTGGCCTGCCGAGGTCCACCCACTCGGGACGGAGGTGACTCTGCAGCCCCTGGCCCCTATCACTTCCTGACTTCATCTCTCGCAGCTGTGCCGGCGCATCGGGAAGGTCACTCTCCGGGAGGGCGGACAATCAAAGGGTCCGAACCCCTCCCTGGGAGACCACGGAGGATGCACGGGGCATGGGGACCACCCTGGGTCTGGGTGGAGCATCTGGACTGCTGCTGTCGCCTAAGGAGCCCTCCGCTCTGGGACCCGGGTTCCCCGCTTGACTGAACTAGGAGACCCCATCTCCTCCCGGCTCCTCCAGTCCAAGAAAGGCGCGGCCCCTTTAAGAGCGCGCGGCCCCGCCCGCCCCTCCCGGCCGGATCCGAATTCCAGGAGGGCGGGGCGGAGACGGCGGGCGGGCGCGGAGGCCGCGGCGGCGGCGGCACCCGGGATCCGCTGGGGCTCGGTCGGCGCCTCCCTGCGGCGGCCCGACCCGGTTCCGGCCTCCGCCGCGGCGATGCTCCCCGGCGCCGTGGGATGAGCCAGGTAAGCGCGGAGACCCCCAGCAACCCCTGCTGGGTGCGCCCTGCTGGGCCTGAAGGCGGCCTCTGTTCGCCCCGGCTGTGTGACCTTGGGCGGCCCAGCAACCTCTCTGGGCCAGGCCGGGAGGGCCACCGAGGCTCTTGGAGGCCATTGAGAATCCGGGCCCTTCTCCTACGGTCTTGGGGCACTAGGAAGGCTTCTAGGGGGAGGCGGGGCCTGGGCCGAAACCAGCCATCACCACCGCGCCCGAAGCGCCCCGACTCCTACTCCTCCACCCACCGCTCTGCGACCTTCGGGAGCGCGTACCCTTTCTGCGCCTCAGTTTCTTCGCCTGCAAAATGGGATGACACCGCTCGTCCAGTTCTACTTGCCGTTGTTGCCGTTACTATTCTGTAGTTATGTGGTTAAAATGGCATACGCCTTAGGAGAAGGGGGTCGAGGGAGGGACAGGCCCCTCAACACAGGAGATGGGGTGGGCACCAGCGCTGAGCAGTGGATACAGCGTCTGCCCAAGGTCCAGACCCAAGGTCCAGACCTGGTGCCTCCTCTGTCACCTGGGGCCCAGGTCTTTTTTTTTTCCCTTCATTATTGTAAACAATAACAATAATCATCAGTGAACTAGATATTAGTTTGCCACATGCTTGGTATAGCTGAGCCCAGCCCACATACGCTGGCTTGTGTCTAACTCATCTTTTATGATGGTCACCAGCCTGCTTGAAAGGGAAGCTTCAGCCAGTCCCCAACTCCCACTCCAAGAAAGAGACAAACAGCAAACACACAGAGTTATGCATAAATGCCTCTCCCACTAAATTCTTTGAGGCAGGTCATGTTGTCACTGCTCCACAGGTGAGAAAACTGAGGCCGAGAGAGTTTCTCAGATTGCATTTAAACCAGGCATTTGGCCTGAGTGACAGGCTGGTCTCAGTGGCCCGGACAGTTTGTGTGGTCCTCGCAGCATCCCTGACCCGTGTCCTTGCCCACAGTGACTCGGCTGGCCCCGGGCATGGCGGACCCAGTGGCGGGCATCGCGGGCTCCGCGGCCAAGAGTGTGCGGCCGTTCCGCTCAAGTGAGGCCTACGTGGAGGCCATGAAAGAAGACCTGGCTGAATGGCTCAATGCCTTGTATGACCTGGGTCTGCCCGGTGGTGGTGATGGCTTCTTGACAGGGCTGGCCACGGGGACAACCCTGTGCCAACATGCCAATGCTGTCACTGATGCTGCCCGCGCTTTGGCTGCCACCCGCCCAACCCGAGGTGTGGCTTTTCAGGCACACAGTGTGGCACCTGGCTCCTTCATGGCCCGGGACAATGTAGCCACCTTCATCGGCTGGTGCCGCACAGAGCTGGGCGTGCCCGAGGTGCTCATGTTTGAGACCGAGGACCTGGTGCTGCGCAAGAATGAGAAGAGTGTGGTGCTGTGCCTGCTAGAGGTGGCACGACGCGGGGCCCGCCTGGGCCTACTTGCACCCCGCCTCGTGCAGTTTGAGCAAGAGATTGAGCAGGAGCTACATGCTACACCCCCAGCTCCCCATGTCCCCAGTACTGCAGAGGAAGGCACTGCAACTGCTACTGCACCGGCAGCTCCTGCCCGTGGACCCCGAATGACACCCAGTGACCTGCGCAACCTTGATGAACTGGTGAGTCCTACAGCACTCACACTGGGAGACTGCTCCTGCTTGCTTCCCCAGCACCGGGACCAAGTGGCAGAACCACTGCCCATAACCTATCTCTGAATCTCCTTGGCCCACCCTGCTACAGTATCTGCTGGGTGTACGACAGGAAGAGTGCACACATTGAGTGCCAAGTGTATACCTGGCCCCAAGGAAACAGGTAGGCCAGGAGAGGTGTTGTTTGAGGTCATACAGCCAGCCCATCTGGTCCTGGGCCAAAATCCTGGCTCATACAGAGCACCATGTCTCCTTTCCTGTGCTACATGTGCACCCCAAAGTGTTGTGCAGTCCAGCTGAGGGGGCCACTTGACCTGGGGATGTTCTCAATGTCCTTCTTGCACTCAGGTGCTAGACAGATACATCCCCAACCCCTGGGCTCAGTGGTGCTGCACTTGGCTAAGACAAAGTATAAAAGAGCCTGGGCAAGGTGCCAGGCACACAGTAGGCACCCAGAGTGCCCAGGAGCTCCCATGGGTTCCGCACACTTCTGGGAAGCTTTGCCCAGTTGCTGCTGGTGGTGGGAACAAGAGGCCCCGCTGGAGCTGTGAGAGTCCTGCCTGGAGCATAGGAGGTGCCAGGCCAGGCCCCCAGCTCCCTCCCACTGCCCCAGGACCTAGGTGTGCCTTCCTCCCCCGAAGCTGAGGCAAGAGTTTCTTTCTTATCAGGAGATTACACCAAGATGTGCCTGCCAGGGAGGCAGGCAGCTGGAGAGCCGTAGGCAGAGGCAGGCACCCCACCCCCAGCCTGGGTCTGGGCCTGGGTCACCCAAGGCTCCACCTGCTCATTTCCTCTGGCGCCGCTGTGGGCAGGGAGGCGGGCAGGGCCTCCCACAGAGCCAGCCTGGCAGCTCCAGGCGGGATAACATGTGTGTGGTTTGTGTGCTCGCCAGACTGGTGGCCCGTGTGTCTATGGTGCTCCTCCAACACCAGTGCTCAGCAAGGGGCACAGGGCCCCTGCACCTGTGTCCCATAACCTGTCTCCTCCCATGGTGATAAGGGGAGTAAGGACTAGCTTCAGGGCTCCCCGGGGCTTAGGGGCTACAAGATGGGGCCAGGAAAGGGAGCGAGTGAAAGGTCATGCGTGGAAACTGTACCCACATCTCCACCCCCCATGTCCCCGGAAAGACTTACTTCCTCCTGACCCTGGAGCTACTGACAGTAAGCCCAGGAGGAAGGACTGACCTCTGACCAATAGCTTCTTCTCTCTGGCCTCAGGTGAGGGAGATCCTGGGCTGCTGCACCTGTCCAGACCAGTTCCCCATGATCAAGGTCTCGGAGGGGAAGTACCGAGTGGGAGACTCCAGCCTGCTCATCTTCGTGCGGGTGAGAGGCGAGAGCTGCCCCAGCCAGCAACAGCCAAGAGGGTGGGTTGAGAGGCCCCTGGGACACAACTGTGACATGACCCCACCGGCTCCCACAGGTGCTGAGGAGCCACGTGATGGTGCGCGTGGGTGGCGGCTGGGACACGCTGGAGCACTACCTGGACAAGCATGACCCTTGCCGCTGCTCCTCCACTGGTCAGTGCTGGGCTGGGTGGACAGGCAGGGGCTCCTCGCCCTGGCTCTGACCCTCACTCACATCCTGCCTGTGCTCCCACAGCCCACCGCCCATCTCAGCCAAGGGCCAGAACCTTCTCCCCGCAGAGGGTATCGCCTGCTCCCAGCCCCCGCCCTGGTAGCCCAGTTCCAGGAAGTGAGCGCCGGGGCTCTCGGCCGGAAGTGACTCCCATTAGTTTACGAAGCACAAAGGAGGGGCCAGAGACCCCGCTCAGGTGAGGTGAAGGACTGGGGCGAGCTGCCCAGATGGCGGGGGTGGAGGCAGATTGGCCCAGATGACGAGTTGCTGGCACTCCAGAGTGACTCACCCTGGGAAAAGTTCCTGTGGGTGGGGGTGGGTCTGGCTTCCCGTCTCCATGGCAACCCACCAAACCAACAACAGCTGGGGCGGGCCCTGGCGGCCAATCCAACCCCCAGCTTCCTTCTTGGCGCCCAGGGGGAGACCAGAGGCCTGGGGAGGAAGAGTTGAGAGCCCAGCAGACTGCATTTCTTCTGCTGCCTTCTGGGCCCTGAGTGGCCAAGCTTCTTACTTCTCTATGGAAGTCCCCAGGGTAGATGGATGTCTTAGCAGTCCCCATCTGTCCAGGAACTACCTGCCCTCCTAGTGCTCTCTTCCTGTCCCTTCTGCACTCCAGTGATGCCCCTGTCTCTCTTACTCCCCTGCCCCAGGCCCCGGGAACAACTGCCCCCTCTTCCCCGCTCCCGCCGCTACTCCGGGGATAGTGACTCCTCAGCCTCCTCAGCCCAGAGCGGGCCCCTTGGTGCCCGCAGCGATGACACAGGCACTGGCACCCGGAGGGAGCGGCCCAGCCGGCGGCTGACCACAGGCACCCCGGCCTCCCCAAGACGACCACCTGCCCCTCGCAGCCAGTCCAGAGACCGGCTGGATCGGAGCCGGCCCCGTGCAGCTCAAGGAGGCAGAGGAGCCCAGCTATCTGCCCCTAGCCCCACCCGGCGGGCCCGCAGCCAGAGCCGTGAGGAGCAGGCTGTACTGCTGGTGCGCAGGGACCGAGATGGGCAACACTCATGGATGCCCCGGGGAAGGGGTGGTGGGGGCTCAGGCAGGAGCACCCCCCAGGCTCCCCGAGCCTGCAGCCCCCGAGCCTGCAGCCCTACAGCGGGGCGGCCTCCCCGGATCTCCAGCCCCGAGCCAGAGTTGGGAGCCACACCAGCCAGTGTGTTCCGCACACCCCTGCAGCTTGACCCACAGCAAGAGCAGCAGCTGTTCCGTCGCCTGGAAGAAGAATTCCTGGCCAATGCTCGTGCCCTTGAGGCAGCTGCTAGCCAAACCCCAGGACCAGCCCCTGACCTGGCTCGAGCTCCAGATCCTCCAGCTCCTGACTCAGCCTACTGTTCCTCCAGTTCCTCCTCTTCTTCCCTGAGTATCCTGGGTGGCAAGTGTGGCCAACCTGGGGACTCCAGCCGGACAGCCAATGGGCTGCCCGGGCCCCGCAGCCAAGCCCTGTCCAGCTCATCTGATGAAGGCAGCCCCTGTCTTGGCATTGCGGTGTCACTAGATGCACCTTTGGCTGGCCCAGAACCCTCACAGACTTGGGCACGGGGTCGAATGGACACACAGCCAGATGGTAGACCCTCACGCATCCCCACACCACGAGGCCCCCGCCGCCCATCTGAACCCACACAGCTTGGGGCCTGGCATGCTCTGCACTCGGTCACCTCAAGGGCCAAGCCAGACTCCTGAATGTGATGGACCAGCCTAGCTGTTCCCAGATCCCTTTTCCTTTGTGGCCTTAACCTACCCTCTGCATCAGGGAGCCCCGTCCACTGCAGTACCAGACCTCATGGGACCAGACCCCTTGGGACCACATGGCACAATGGGACCTCTGTTGTACATTCCAGTTGGGGAATGAGCGTTGCTATTTAATTACTAATATTATTGAATGCCTTAGAGGAGGCCGGGCAAGCCCGGTATCCTGAGGACCTGGGGTCCAGCAAAGCTTCTGACAGTAAAGTTTTGCTCCAGTCGCCTGTCTGTTTCTTGGGGACTCAGCCTTGGGGCCATTCCGTACCCTTATGACCATCCCACTACAAGTTGGCCTTCTGGGGTTGTAAGTACCGAGGGCCAGGCCTGGGGGCTCTGACCCTTAGGGTTAAGGCTGTCTTGCCCATCCCAGAATAGATATCCCAAGTGCACTTAAATTGTTTATTACCTCGCAAGAGGCGTGGCTTAGAGTGTGTGTCCAATGAAGTGCCTGAGGCAGTCTGAGTGCTTCCAATCGGACTCAGCCAAGCCCTTTCCATCCAGTGGGACTGCGACCTGATGAGGTCCCAGAAAGGTGTTCTCTTTTGTCCATTGGGGTATGGGGCTGGGCTATGTTCCATGAAGTTCAGAGGCCTGTCGCCCAGGAGACTGGGTGGAAGCGTTCCTTATCCAGTCAGGGAGGAATGTCCTTGTCCAATCCAGGTGAAGCTTCAGCAGTCTAGTCCAATCCGGTCACATGAGACTGCAACGTGCTGGGTGCAGCGCCCCCTGCAGGCGCAAGGCAGGGTGCGCAGGGCGTGCGCGCACCAGAGCACAGCGCAGAAGCTCGCGGAAGAGACGCAGCACGTGCCAGTTGTACTTGGCTGAACACTCGAGGTAGCCGCAGCGCCAGCCCCTGCGCACCAGGGTGGCCAGCGCTCGCCGGGGTCCGAAGCGCAGCCGCTGCCGGTCTCGCTTGTTGCCTACCACGAGGATAGGAGCCTCGGGAGCGCCTGCCGGCCTGGGGGCCCGATAGGGTGAGACCCGCGGTGCTGGGGACACGGACCCGAACCCGCGGGCAGTAGAATCCTTCCCCCGTGAATGTATACATGCATCCCCTGCAGCCATTCACAACTCCTGCCCCGAGTAAATACCAGCCCCAGACCCGCGTAGGCCAAAGACTACACAATCGGAGACCTTCCCATGAATAAAGAAAGGCCTGACCCAAAACCTGGCCCGCGACGGTGGGAAAAATCTCGCTCCCAATCGGCAAAGGTCAGCCCAGACCACCAACAGTGCCCCCCATCACCACCTGCCGCGCCACCTACCTGGTCTCCGCGATGCGCTGCCTCAAGGCCTTCACGTAATCAAAACTGTCCGGGCTGCAGATGTCGTAGACAAGCACGAAGGCGTCGGTATCCTGCAAGCTCCAGTCCTTAGGGTCTGGCCGCTCCTGGAGGTGGGAGGCTGGGGTTTGAGCGAACCTTCTTTCACACCCCTACACACAAACCCTTTACAGGAGTTTGACACTAAACACAGTTCAGCTAGGTGTGGTGAGGCACGCCTGTAAATCCCAGCATTCAGAAAGTTGAAGCAGGTGGATTACAAGTTCATAGTGAATTCAAGGGCATCCTGAACTGCATAAGGAGACCCCGTCTCAAAAAACCAAGAATACAAAACAAAAACAAAAACAAAAACACAACAACAACAAAAAATAGTGCATGCTCAGGCCTCAGTCACTTCATGCTCATGTTCCCTGGGTCCTACCGATGGCTGCCAGGATAAAATGTGCCTGAAGCCTATCAGCCAGCAGCCCTCCTTCATCTTCATCCTCCTTTCCACCACCCCTCTCTCCCATCTGCTTCTTGCTCCTTACACCTTTCCCCATCTCAACTCTCCCTAGCTGCCCTCTCTAGTTATCACTACCGCCTCTAGAATAATTGCCAAGCCCTTGGCCAGGAGACCCCACCTTCTACCAGCGTCCCGGGACCATGAATTGTATGTATGTTAAAGTCTCTGGCCCCTCGCTGTTATTTCCACCTTGAGAGCTTTCACCACTTTTTTTTACTCAACACTTCACTCAGTCTTCCGTGTTCAGGTCAAATGCCACCCCTCCAAAAAGCCCTACTTAATCCTGTGTGCTTTATCCTCTAAATCTCTGGGAAGCATCCAGCTGCAAAGATTACACGTTGGTTCCGGACTCTGCACAGCTCCCTAAATGAGTCTTCACTGCAGGTCACAGGAACGAAGGAGCAGAGAATGACCCACCTCAAGAAGGCCCACCCCTTTCCCTGACTCCGTCTCTCCCACTGTGGCTGTGCTTCCGCCCTCAACACAAGCTACACCCTCAAACCGACACCATCATGCCGCACCATGCGGTGACCCAAACCCACCAGCGGAGGCAGGCAAGGAAGACAAAAGCACCCACGGAACAAGAAAAAGTCTTAGCAAAATCGCCCAGTTTTTCGTTTTGGGCTTGGGCATCTCCAGACCGGCTGGGAGGGTTCAAACGCACGTATAACAGCACGCATATTCTTCCTTCAAGCCCTGGTCTTGGTCGGGCGCCCTGGGGCCGTCCACGGGGACACGCACAGGTGCTCCAAGCACACACACCCCTCACGCGGCACACGCTACTGCCCGCCCCTCGCACCGCTACCTCCAGACCTCCTCGAACCGCTCCCTCCAGACCTCCAGGACTCAGACCGGGGCCAGCGACGTCGCCGTCGCCGTCGCGGATGCTCAGGTCGTAGACAGCGCCGTCGAGCAGCACCGCGGGACGGTAGAGGCGGGGCCCGTCGGTGGGCTGGTGGCGCTCGGGATAGTCACCGAACAGAAACTGGCGGATGATGGCTGTCTTGCCCACTCCCGGAGCGCCCAGGACAGCCACCCGCAGGCTGCCCCCCATGGCCGGCCCGTGCCGGGAAGACTCATGGGCCGGCGCCACGCCGTGCGCGCCCGGCCGTGCGCCCCGCGCGCTCTGCCCAGTGTGCTCCGACCCCTGCCGCGCTCGTCGTTGCCCACCTGAGCACCCGAGCCCGACAGAGGCCAGGCCCGAGGACGGAACTGGCGGCGAGAGGGAGGGAAGGAGGTCAGAAAACACAGCGGGCAAACGGTGGCGGACGCATCGCCACCTCCGGCGAGTGCCGAAGCTCGGGAAAGAACAGACCCGGCGCGCCGCGCGCAGACACCGCCTCCGCCCGCAGCGCGAACGGAGGCGCTGGCGGCAGCGGGGTCCGGCCTCCTCCCGGCGCGGGTCCCTCAGCGGCGCTGCCTCTCGCCACCTGGGTCCTTCCGTCCTTCTTGCTCCCGCGCGGGGAGTCGCCGCCCGCCCCAGCAGCCGGCGCGAGCGAGCGAGCGAGACCAGCCTCCCTCCCGGAGGCGGTGATGAGGTAACCGCCCGCCCGTCCCTCCCACCTCTCTGCTCCCGGACGCCCCTCCCGGGAAGGGTCGCTGGAAGGTGAGTGGAGGGTGGGGAGCCGGCTGGGGCCTAAGCCGCTACCGCGACCCGCGCTCTTCTCACTGCTCCGAAACAGAAACCCCTTCCTGCGCACCTTGGCGTCTGCTCCTCTGAACACCTCTCATCCAAGCTGGCTCTAGACAATCCCTGGACCCCTGGAGCCAGGCCGCCCGGGGTCATATCAGGTCCCATCTGTGTGACCTTGGCGGATAACGGCACTGCTCTAGGTCCTTGCTCGGCAACCATCAAAGGCAGGCACCTACCTCCAAGGGCTTCTGTATTTTGTGAAGACCTACTGGGTGCCAGACCCTTTCCTAAACTGTGATCCTTGAACTGTCTGCCTCAACTTGGTGTCCCCGTTTGAGAGAGAGGGGAACGGAGGCTGGAGAGGTTAGAAGGGCAGGGAGGTCCCAGGCCCTCAGCGGCCCGCCTTGCCATCTCCTCTGAGGCCCCTGACACCTACCCCCGACCCACAGAGGTAAATGGCCCACTGAATATGTCAAAGGACTGTCCGGGAGGGGAGGGGGGGGCTGACAGGAGGGACTGAGTCTGGCACACACTGAGTCACACAGCAGCTCAGCCCTAAATCCCTGCCTCAACAAGGCTGGAGGTGAATAAATATAGAAAAAATCCACAAATCAGCGACACCACCTCCACTGCTGCTTAGACCATGTTTCCTGCAGGAGTCTTCACTTGTAGCTTCCCTGAAAGGAGTGCAGCCTCCAAAGCAGATTCCCAGACTCCAGTGCCCTCTCTCTAGGGGAGCTCGTGGGGGAGCTCCTTCCCCATGCTCGCCATTGTGGGGCTGTGCCACCCTCCCTTATGCATTGCAGGGGATGTCCCCCATATCTCTGCCCTCATCCAGGTACTAAATAAAATGCACAGGTGTCTATTTCTGCACTAAAGGAAGTTGCTTTTTGTTGGTTTTGTTTTGCTTTGCTTTGTTGGTTGTTTCACTATGCAGTTCAGGCTGGCTTTGTACTCACTTTGTAGTCCAGGCTGGCCACAAACTCCAGGTGATCCTGCTGGCTCAGCCTCCCCAGTGCTGGGATTACAGGAGTACACTGCCCTGCCTAGCATGTTTCCCTTCACTCTATTTACCTTCTTACACTAGTATTCACACTTCTGGATTTTTAAAATTTTCAGACCTCTGTTTTTGTGTGTCTATTTGGTTTTGGTTTTGGTTTTGGTTTGCAGTAGAAGATCTTGCTAAATTGCCCAGGTTGGCCTCAAAGTTTCAACCCTTTTGCCTCAGCCTCCCCAGTATATGGGTTTGTAAGTGTGTGCCATCACGCCCAGCTAGGCTTCCCTTCCTTTGGAGAAAAACATGAGGGAATAAATAGATTCAACTCCCTTGGCATGCAGTAGGTTGTGGGCAGACACCAAGGTGGTCTTGCTAGTGTCCTCTCCTTTGCAGGAGCTTCTGCCCACCCTTAGTCAGTTCTGAGTTCTCTGGAAAGCTCCCTCCTGTCCTGTCCTGACACAGGGGCCTCTTCCTGGGCAGGGCGTCTCTGGGAACTGCAAAGAGGACTGTGTGAGACCCCTCTAGGCCAGCTTGGCTTCTCAACATGTGCGTTTGGAATGGTGGTGGGCACTGTGAACTGTGAGTGTCCCAAGATTCCCACAAAGTCCTGCATACTGTGCAAAGTTGACACCTTCCCTGGGGGCTCATACTAGTATCACCAGCAGCAGGGTCTGTGATGTGCAGCTCTGATCCCCAGCTCCTTGCTTATGGAGGCTTGGAGTGATGCCGTGATTTGACTAAACTGAGCAGATGGAAAGAAGACTGGAAGCCAGGTTCTGGGCTCCTGGGCCTGACTTTCTAAGAACCTCAGCTTCTTCTGGGCCCAGGGGCCAGAAAGGCTTCAAGAGGGGCTGGGTCACCTCCCCTTCGGCCCTGTAGGAAGGGACTTTAGAGAGGCCTCTGTCATCTGTGGTGGCTGAGCTGAGCTATGATGGAGTGGGTGGCCTGGGTCAGGCTTCCCAAAAGATTAGCAAGCAGGGCAGTTTGGGCTGCCTGGAATGTGGGTTTCAGAGTTTCTCTCAGCAGTCTCTTCTCTTTCCCAAAGAGAGACTCTAGGGCTGCTGCTTGCTGTGCCACCCCAACCCCTGTTCCCCCTTGGGGGGCCCTCTTGCCCTCCTCATAGGTTTCTGCCTAGAGTTTCAGTGACTGCTAATCAAACACACCAACATCTTCTCCCTTTGCAGAGGGGACCTGGCTCTGTGGGGCACAGAGTGGCCAAACCAGTTGCTCTTGCCTCTGTCACATGAGGGAGACAGACATGCAGCCAGGGACAGATGGATGGAGACAGGAGCCCTGGGCTGGCTGAGGCCTGGGAGTATTCCGCTTTATGTATGTGTGTGTGTAGAGTACAAGGGATTGAACCTTGAAAGTGCTAAGTTATGTCCCTACCCTTTCTCTTACTATATTTTATTTTTTTATTTGAGGCAGGGTCTCACTATGTAGCCCAGGCTGGCCTCGAACTCATGGTGATCCTTCTGCCTCAGCCCCTGAGTGCTGGGATTATAGGTGTGCACCATTATGTCTGCCCCCCCCCCCCGCCTGCCTTTATTTTTGAGACAGGATCTTGCTACGTTGCCCAGGCTAGACTTGAACTTGCAACCTCTTGAGTAGCTAGGATTACAGTGTGATATGTACTACCATACCTGGCACATTTCCACTTTTTTAAGTAAATAGCTATAAAAGCCCGGCGTGGTGGCACACGACTTTAATCCCAGCACTCGGAAGGCTGAGGTAGGAGGAGCTTTGTGAGTTCGAGGCCAGCATGGGCTACAACCCAAATGCAAGGCCGGCCTGAGCTACATAGTGTGACCCTGCCTCAAAAAACTAGGGCTGGGAGTTTGGCCTGTCTGGCAGGCACGAGGTTCTGAGTTTGATCCCTGGTGCCACCAAAAAAAAAAAAAAAAAAAAAAAAGTAAATAGCTATCAGTTATAGGATATAATGGGAAGTATGTACATATACATGGATAAGCATGCACGCATATGTTTTCTAGCTCTGCCAGCTCAGAAGGACATGAAGTAACAGCCCAATAGCAATAAGTACATTCAACCCCTGGATCTTGATTTCTAATACCACTTCCAGTGACAGGAACCAAGCCCCTTAGAAAAATGGCTGATACTGAGGCAGGAAGACTGTTGTGAGTTCGAGACCAGCCTGGGCTACAAAGTGAGTTCAAGGCTGGCCTGAACTGCATAGTGAGACCCTCTCTCAGAAAATAGGGCTGGGAGCTGGGTGTGGTGGCGCATGCCTTTAATCCCAGCACTGGGGGGGGGGGCTGAGGTAGGCGGAGCGTTGTGAGTTTGAGGCCAGGCTTGGGCTACAACGTGAGCACAAGATTGGCCTGAGCTACATAGTGCAACCATGGCTCAAAAAACTAGGGCTGGGAGTTTGGCTCAGTGGTTTAAGTGCCTGTCTGTCAGGCGCGAGGTTGTGAGTTCGGTCTCTGGTGCTACAAAAAAAAAAAAAAAAAAACAGGACTGAGGATTCAGCTCAGTGGTGTAAGCACCTGCCTGGCAGGCGTGAGGTTGTGAGTTTGATTCCGGGTACAAAAAAAAAAAAAAAATGCTGATAGCGAGATTGGGGCAGGACAAACACCAGATAAACTTCAAGTGTCTTGTACTGCCAGGAAGTAAGGAAGTGCTGCACATAAATAAGTAAAAGGATGGTAGCAAGTCAAAAGGATAGAAGAGCCTACAGGAAAGAGTTCCCAACAGCCAAAACAAGCATGTCAAGCAACAAAATAAATTGCAGTATGTTGGATTAAGCTCATTATAAAATAAATACCTGGAAATCCAAACTGACAGAAATATTTGACTGCACAAATAAATGTGAAAGAAATTTCTTTTTCTTTCTTTAGGTACTGGGAATCAACTTAGGACCTCGCACTTGCCAGGCAGGTGCTGGGCCACTGGGCTATCTCCCCAGCCCTGAAAGAAATTTCTTTTTTTTTTGCACCAGGCATTGAACTCATAACCTCGCGCCTGCCAGACAGGCATTTAAGCTACTGAGCCAAACTCCCAGCCCTAGTTTTTTGCAGCAGTGTCATACTATGTAGCTCAGGCCAGCCTTGCGCTCACATTGTAGCCCAAGCCAGCCTCAGACTCACAACGCTCCTCCTACCTCAGCCTCCTGAGTGCTGGGATTAAAGTCCTGTGCCACCATGCCCGGCTTGAAAGAAATTTCTTACAGGAAAATTCCAAAGACTTTATGTAGCTCCTCCCTCCTATATACATTTCCCAAGTGTAGTGTAGGTTGCGTAGAGTGTCTTGCTTCCAAAGAGGAGAGGACAGAAATGGGAAAAAGTTTCAAAGTAAGGCAGCCTTCAAATACTTCCCTTGGGCAGGGGGATCTAGGAGGTGAGAGGATTAGCAGGTCCCCTGAGACAATGTGATGAGAAGGTCACCTTAATGGCTCTCTTTCTAAAAACTTATAAGCCACCAGGTGTGGTAGCACATGCTCGTGACCCTGGCTGCTCTGCAGGCTGAAGCAGGAGGATCAAAATGCATGGTCAGCTTAAGCAACTTGGTAAAACTCTTTCTTAAAAAGGTGTGAGGATGTAGCTCAGTGGTGGAGTGCTTGTCTCTCATATGTGAAGCCCTGGGTTCCATCCCTAGAACACAAACCGAAACCAAAATCAAAAACCCATAACCTCAGGATGGCTATGAAAAAAATATCAGACAGATCCAAATCGAAGGACATTCTACAAAGTGGCTGTCCTGTACTTTTTTGTTTTTGTTTTTTGAGACAGGATCTTGCTGTGCAGTTCAGGCTGGCCTTGATCTCACTATAGTCCAGGCTGGCCTCAAACTCACAGTGATTCTTCTGCCTCTGCTTCCTGAGTGCTGGGATTACAGGTGTGCGCCACCTTGCCCAGCAGACCAGTGCTTCTTGAAACTGTCATAGTTATGAGACAAAAAGTCTTTGAGAAACGATCACAGGAGACATAAGGATGACATGAAACATGGGGTTCTGGATTAGAAGCACATGAAGAAGAAAACTGCTAAAATCTGAATAAAGTCTGAAGTTTAGTTTAAAAATTGTTATATAATTTGTTATTTATTTTTATATTATAAATGTATATATACTTTTTGTTGTTCTTGTTTTGAGACAGGGTCTCACTATGTAGTTCAGGCTGGCCTTCAACTCACTATGCAGCCCAAGCTAGCTTTGAACTCACAGCAATCCTCCTGCCTTAGCCTCCCAAGTGCTGAGATTATAGCTGTGTGCCACCACGCCCAGCTAAATACATTAATTTTATATTTGAGTATTATATATTTATAAACATATTTACATTATAAAGCTATATGGAAAATAAAGCGAGCCCATTTGCAAAAGGAACTGAATGGAAAATACTCATAAAAACATTGAAAATAAGCCGGGCGTGGTGGCGCACGCCTTTAATCCCAGCACTCGGGAGGCTGAGGTAGGCGGAGCGTTGTGAGTTCGAGGCCGGCTTGGGCTACAACACGAGCACAAGGCCGGCCTGAGCTACATAGTGCGATCCTGCCTCAAAAAACCAGGGCTGGGAGTTTGGCTCAGTGCCTTAAGTGCCTGCCCTGGCAGGCGCGAGGTTGTGAGTTCAATCCCCGGTGCTGCAAAACAAAACAAAACAAACAAACAAAAAAAAGACATTGAAAATAGGGTTGCAAATATAGCCCAGTGATAGAGCATGTGCTTAGCATGCACATGGTGCTGGGTTCCATGTCCAGCATAAATTAATAAACCAATAAATATTCATGAACGATGCTTTTTCAAGACAGGGGTTGTCTTGGTTACTTTTCTCTCTTTGCTGAGACAAAATACCTGCCACCCAAAATGAAGGAAGGAAAGGTTAATTTAGCTCACAGTTTGTGGAGGTTTCAGTTTATAATCAGCTGGCTCCAAAGCAAACTGGCACAAAGCAGAGGGCAACAGTTTATGGTAGCAAAAAAACAGCAAAAGCAACAAGAGCCAAAGGGGAGGAGTGCACGGAGAAGATTCTTTCTGTCCCTTGTATTATATATAGGCCACACCCACTTGCATGAAGCACTCGCACCCATAATCCCAGCACTGGACCATGAATCATTCACAGACTCTAGAAAACTGCCCCCATGACTGCATGAGGCTTTGGGGAGACATCCAGACTCAAACCATAGCAGGAGTTCACTGTGTTACCCAGACCAACCTTGAATTTCTGGGCTCAAACTATCCTCCCACCACAGCCTCCTGAGTAGCGGGGAATGCAGGTGCATACCAGTTCACCTGACTAAGAACTTAAATGAAGAAAACTTAAAATCTTACAGGAAGACTATAAAAGAAACCTCTATCAGTAAAAAGGTATATACTTCTGTATGACCTGTAAAGATCCATGATACATATATTTTTATTTTTTGAGAGAGAGAGTGCGTCTTGCCCTGTAGTTCAGCCTAGCCTTGAACTGTGTAGCCTGCAATTGCTTCAAATTCACAGCAATCTTCCTGCCTCAGCCTCTGAGTGCTGGGATTACAGGTGTATGCCACCACACTCAGCCATTAGTATTAGTATTCTTTTGTGGCATTGGCGTTTGAACCCAGGCTTTGCATGTGAGTTACATTCCTAGTCACTCCCCCATATTATTACTGATATTAATTCTGTTTTTCTTTTTGTGGTACTGGGGACTGAACCCACAGGTGTGCAGATGCTACACAGGCTCAATTCTTCATAATTTAATAAAAACATTTGATGTGATCCAAATAAAAATATCTTTTTTTTTTTTTTTTTGCAGCACTGGGGATTGAACTCAGAACCTGGCAGGCGCTTAAGCCACTGAGCCAAACTCCCTGTCTTAGTTTTTTGAGGCAGGGTCGCACTATGTAGCTCAGGCCAGCCTTGCGCTCGAGTTGTAGCCCAAGCGGGCCTCGAACTTACAACACTTCTCCTACCTCAGCCTCCCGAGTGCTGGGATTAAAGGCATGCGCCACCACGCCTGGCTCTAAAATATCTATTTTTTTTTTTTGGTGGCACTGGGGATTGAACTCACAACTTCACGCCTGTCAGACAGGCGCTTAAGTCGCTGAGCCAAACTCCCGGCCCTGGTTTTTTGAGGCAGGTTCGCACTGTGTAGCTCAGGCTGGCCTTGTGCTCACGTTTAGCCCAAGCCGGCCTCGAACTCACAAGGCTCCTCCTACCTCAGCCTCCCGAGTGTTGGGATTAAAGGCGTGCGCCACCACACCCAGCTTAAAATATCTTTTTTTTTTTTTTTTGCGGCACCAGGGATTGAACTCACAACCTCGCGCCTGCCAGGGCAGGCGCTTAAGGCACTGAGCCAAACTCCTGGCCCTGGTTTTTTGAGGCAGGGTCGCACTATGTAGCTCAGGCCGGCCTTGCACTCGCGTTGTAGCCCAAGCCGGCCTCGAACTCACAACGCTCCGCCTACCTCAAAATATCATTTTTTAAAAAACACAAGTAGTTCTAAAGTTCAAATGGGACAAGGAAGGTACTGTAAACTGGGAATAGTGGTGTATGCCTGTGATCCCAGTACTTGGGAGGCTGAGGCAGGAGGGTCACTTGGGAGGCTGAGGCCAGCCTGGGCTATGGAGTGAGTTCAAGGACATTCTGAACTACATAGTAAGACCTTGTCTCAAAAATATAAAGGTTTTTTTTTTTTTTTGATACTGGGGATGCTTTCACACTGAGCTACATATCTAACCCTTCTCAATTTTATTTTGCATTTTGGGACAGGGTCTCACTAAATTGCCCAGGTTGGGCTAGAACTTTTTTTTTTTTTTTTTTTTTGGTACTGGGGATTGAGCTCACAACCTTCTGCCTGCCAGGCAGGTGCTTAGGTCACTGAGCTAAATCCCCAGCCCTGGGCTAGAACTTGTGATCCTTCTCACTTAACCTCCTAGAGTTCTAGGATTATAGGCATGTGGCAGTTGAAAGTACTTTTTGTAAAAGCCAGAGGCCAATAAATAGTCAAATTCTCTGTCACAAAACAAGAGTCCAGAAAAACAGCCAATTATGTGGGGGAAATTCAGTATATGATTAAAAATGACATTTCAAATCTGTGGGAGAAAGATGAATTATTCAATATATGGTGTGGAGACAACCTGGTAACCATCTGGGGGAGATGGGAAGTTGGATCCCTACCTCACTCCTCTATACAGCTCAGATGGAACAGGAATGAAATGCAACACTAAGATCAGACAAGTGCTAGAAAGAAAAGATTGCATAAAAACCCAGTGTCAGCCAGGCGTGGTGGCACATGCCTTTAATCCCAGCACTCGGGAGGCTGAGGTAGGAGGAGGGTTGTGAGTTCGAGGCCCGCTTGGGCTACAATGTGAGCGCAAGGCTGGCCTGAGCTACATAGTCCAACCCTGCCTCAAAAAAAAAAACTAGGGCCGGGAGTTTGACTCAGTGGTGTAAGTGCCTGTCTGGCAGGCATGAGATTGTGAGTTCGATCCCTGGTGCCGCAAAAAAAAAAAACCAAAAAAACAAAAAACAAACAAACAAAAAAAACAAACCAGTGTCAGCATGGAAAATTAAAAGGCAGTTACAAAATGGGGAAAAATAATGACAAATCAGCAAGAACCAATAACCACAGAAAAAAGTAGACCCCCCCTAAAGAAAAAGTTTACAGAAAAGGGCAAACACAGGAAAACACACGAAAAGAGGCAAATTTAAAACACAGATGCCATCTTTGACCTGTTCAGTTTGGTGATATTCTGAGTTGCAAGGGCATGAGAAAGCTGTCACTCCTGGTGGTGGGAGAGCCACCTGAAGGACATTTTAGCATCAGCTGCCAAGATTACAAGTGCACCTCGCTTTGCCCCTGCAATTCCTGTACTGTAGAACTGATCTATGTGTGCACATGATAAGGATGTTCTTTGCAGGATTATTGTACCAACACCACCTTGTGATAAGTCCATGCACATTGCTGGGTGCTGGTTTGAATGGAATACCACACAACTGAGTTAAAAGAAAAAAAAGGCGCATGGACACTGTAATGTAATGGAAAAACCTCCGGATACAAGTACAATGCAGAACAGTGTGCATTCAGTGTTAATGTATGTGTACAAGGGAAAACAGATCACATTAATTTCTTTTGGGGGAAAGGAAATTTCTTTTTGGCTTTTTTTTTTTCCTCTCTTTTTTTGGCTTGTTAAAAAAAACTTGTTACTTTTCTTTTTTTTTTTTTTTTTTTTTTTTTGCATATGCTAGGCAAGCACTCTTCCATTGAGGCACATCCCTAGCCTTATAATTCCAATGTAAAATGCAAACTGTTCATACCTGTGGTGCACCCATTCTAGAGCTAGATCCTACAGCTGGATTTGTGCCCACGCAAGGGTGTATGTGGCAACATTCTGGATGTAGCATTACTGGGACTCCCTGAAGACAGAACTAACTGTCCACCCACTGGCAGGGACTGGCTCACGGAGGCCCATCCACCCAAGGAATAGTGAAATGGGACTGTGTGCTGATAGGGAAAGATCTCCAGAAATTCCTGTCA
Organism: Dasyprocta punctata; assembly: GCA_004363535.1. Lineage (NCBI taxonomy): Eukaryota > Metazoa > Chordata > Mammalia > Rodentia > Dasyproctidae > Dasyprocta > Dasyprocta punctata. The sequence continues at coordinate 120,201 of RJWM01001922.1, read as the reverse complement.
GGTAAGACCCTGGGTTCATTCCCCAGTACTGCAAGGGGGAAAAAAGGGCAGTAAGATGCTGGCAGTGTCTAGGTGTGTTACTACTTGTTTAGTAAATACCCCCCAGGGATTTGAATAGACTATCCAGGAAGAAACACAAATCTAGGACCAGGCTTTGCTTCCAGGGAGGAAAACTAAGACTGAGGAATGCTGGGAGAAATTTATCCCGTGTATGAATGTCTTTCTTGTCTTCTGAATCACTTTCTCCCTCAAAACAAATACAAACCACTATCCAAAGATATAAAAAATGCAAGAGGAGGCAGGCATGGTGGTGCACACCTGTAATCAAGCATTAGGGAGGCTGAGGCAGAATCACAGTGAGTTGAGGACAACCTGGGGTACACAGTGAGTTCAAGGCCAATCTGAACCATATGAGAGACACCTGTCTCAACCAAACCAAACCCTACCCCCGCAAAAAAGGGGGCGGTAACACCCCAGCCCTTAGCAATGACTGGCACTCAAGGGGAACCTTAGGTATTTGTGGAAGCCTCTGGAAAATGTTGCTGCTGTTGTAGCTGGCTGGGAAGACTCAAGACACTGAATCTTTTTTTGAGCCAGCACAGTTCCCCAAGCTGTGGGATGTCAAGGGCCCAGTGGCAGGGACACCTGAACTGAGGGGAAGAGGAGGCATGTGCAGGGAGGGGCAGGGAGATGGAAGGGCATGGATTAGATACCTCTAAAGCACTTCTAAAGGCCTGGGTGCCCTGGGGGCTTGTTTCTTGATCCACTGATGCAGCAAAGGTCATGCAGTGCCTCAGACTTGGAAAATTGGGAGCCTAAGGTCTTCTGCCTCAGTTTCCCCCAGTACCTTAAGTCTCTTCAGTGTATGCTGAATCCCAACTTGCTGGGTACTGTGTGGGTGGCTGAGGGCAGATTCACGGTGGGGTTCTGCCCATCACCTGGAGTGTAGGCACAGACAGGGGAGGTGTGTGAATCCAGGGCTCCAGTTAGTCTGTGTGCTCCATCCAAACAGGCCAGCCTGTCTTTCTCAGCAGCTCTCCTCACTCCAAACCATTGGTCTTGGGCCTTTGGCTGCCCAGTGCCACTCCAGTGGGTACAGTTAGCCTGCATTTCCACTCTCCTGGCCTCGGTTGTGGAAGGATGGGGACAGGAAGCCTGTGAGACCCCTGGATGATGAAGTAAGCAACCCTTGCAGCTGCTCCCCAGGACTGCATTCATTGTCCTCGCTCTGGAGACAAGTGACACAACAGGCTGACCTCTTCTCTCAAGGGGTTACCACTGTTCCTCTGGTTTGCAGGGACTCAGGCTGTGGGACTCCAGTTGTTTGCCCTCAGGGGCTTCTGAGCCCAGACTTTCAGGTGAAGTAGGAACACAATCCAAAGCCTTGGTTGGTTCTGGACTCCGGTTCCAGGGCAGGACACCAACAGCCCAGGGCCCAGAGGTGGGGTGGTGGAGGGCCAGATGTCTCCTCTCCCGGCTTGCTGCAGTTGGACAGGCAGCATGTTGTCTAAGGTGGGTAGGGTGCTGGGGGCGGACTGCAGTCAGAAGAGTGGCTGGTGCTGAATGAAATGGGCTGCTCCTCTCTTAGGAATAGGCTGAAACCTTACTACCGAAGGCAGCCCTTCCAGGGGTCTGGCTACCCTCCCCTTGAAGCAAGGCCAGCGCCCAGACTGGGGCAACATGGAGTGCCCTCAGCGGTGGCTTCCCCAGACACCCTGCCCCATCCTGCTCAGAGCCTCTTCTGCTGCTTCCAGAGGCCTCCCACACAGCAGGGAGCCGTGGAGAACCCAAACAGGAACACCAGCCCGCCGTGCCGTGCCAGCAATGAAAGGTGAGACAGCTTCAGGGTAGGAGCTGAGACTGATGGAGGGAAAGATGCCAGGGAGACCAGCAGTTTTCAGTCAGTTTTCCAAGGACAGGATGGCAAGAAGACACTGTCCCCAGAGTCCCAGGGAGGGGTCAACACCGCACACAGCTTGAATCCATGACCTCTGCCCAGAGAAGCCTCAGGACCTGACATACTGGCCAGGGAAACAGTTGATGTTATTTTTATTCACTTTCTCTTTTTGAAAATAAGAGTCAACATACAATATTTATTTTCTATCTATCTATCTATATATATATTAGATATAGTTTATGCAGGGGTCAGCTGACATCCCTGGCCACTTGGAGGCAGTTGTTGATTCTGACCTTTGTGGAGGGAAAGAAGGTTCCACTGACTGCCAAAAGCAGAATCTCTTTATTATCAAACAGCAGTAACAGGAAACCTTAACAGCTGTCAGACACAACTGAGACTGGGGAGCCAGGGAGAGGGCAGCGGACGCTGGAGAAACCCGCAGAAACACACACAGGTAGCACACTGCCTGGCCAGTACCCCATCCTTCAGCCCTGTCTAGGAGCCCTGGGCTGGCTGAGATGTCGTCAAGGAATGTATCGTGGGCAGTGATGATCCTCAAGGGTGGGGAATGGGGAGCTGGGGCTGATACCCTTGGGCTTTCTGCTTGGTCTAGACCATGCAGGCGCTTGCAGGGCACCAATGGGTGACATGGGGTGGGTGGTCCAGGGCTCCTCCTGGCTCAGGTCTGCCCCATTGGGATCCATGGCCTCTGGAGCCCCCACTCTGTCAGAGGCTTTTTTGGTACCCAGAGACCTTCCCACACACATCCAGACAGACTGCCAGGGCCCATCCCATTCAAGGTAGTAGTGAGGAGACCTCTAACATCCATTTGAGAGTCAGGGCAGGGAGCGCCACGTTCACCTCTAGGCACAGGGAGAAGGCAGAGAACCCTGTGGCCTCCCATCCAGCTCCCACTGCTGCTCTGGCTCTGTTTCTTTTGGTCCCCTCCTCGCCTGACTCACATAGCAGCAGCAATGAAAAAGGGGCAACCAGAGCATGGGGTGATTGAGATTTCACCCCAGAAGGGGGTGCCACCTGATTGAGTCCCCTGCAGTCAGGAACAGGAGTTCCCTGGGTGGCCAGAGGAACCCAGCCCCTCCCTTGAGGGTTCCTCGGTGGGGCTGAGAGAAGGCTGGGGAGGGCGCAGGATGGGCCTCAGTTCTTAAGGATGGTCTCGTAGGCCTGATACACGTGCTGGGACACCTCCGGTGCTCGACATTTCAGGGACAGCTGTAGGGAGAGAGGGCAGAGGAGAGAGAAGGCTCATCACTGGGCTTCTTCTCAGGAAGGATTGAGGGGAGCTGAGCGAGAAGGCGGTGCCAGATGGAAGAGCGTGGCGTGCACACGTGGCCTGGTGGCAACTGTGGCTGGGACAGATGTGAGGTAAAGCAAAGGGGGTGGCCATTGCAGCCAGCTGGGTGGGGACCAAATATACTTGCAGCCCACACACCTGCTGTCGGCCCCACCATTGGAGTCCTTCTAGCAGGCAGCATGACTCACAGGCAGGAGGCTGCCAGGAGTGCCCAGCCCCCACTAGGTCCCTCAAAAGCCTCTGGAGTCTGGGGTCCTCATGATGAAACTGATAGGAAATCCAGCGGGGCAGAGGGCTGGGAAGATGAGGTGTGCTGGATTTGTTCCTGGTTCCCTGCATAGGCAGCAGGTATGTCAGGCTCTGCCTCCATGTTAAGATCTGAGCTTTGAGATTCCCAGCACAGAGAAGCCAGCCACCCCTGCCACCCAAAAGCACCAGTTACAGAGGATGCAAGCAGGAAGGGTGCAAATGGAGTCCTGAAGTGAGTGGCAGTGGCCCCAGAGCGGTCCTCTGGGCCTCTTTTCAGGGCTCTATGCACTGCATGTGGAAGTGGGGGTATCAACTCCTCGCAGGCCACCTGGTTAGAAAGTTTGCATGCATGCTGCTCAGTTTTGGGAGCAGAAAAGTAAAGTGAGGCCAAGAAACAGTGCATACAGCCAAGCTGGGGTGCACTGAGGCCAGGCCAGGAGATGGAGCATGTGCGATATGGCTAAGGAGGATGGAGGGGGAAGAGGAAGAGAAAAGCAATCTGCTAACCTCCAAGTCCTGCACCACGACACAGGCGCCAGCAGGAAGGTGAACATGCAGCAACCAAACACAGGGAAAAGGAAATTACCACCACTGAAGCCACCGGCACAGCTCCCACCCACCATAGTGCCAAGGCGGCCAGCAGGGCCAATGCGGGCAGGGTCTGCAGGGCCACGCCTGCCAGAATTGGGAACAAGGGAGAAGCAAAGCCTGGGGATCTCTGGGCTAGGGAGTGCAGGGTAACCAGGAAAACCAGGAACCTCATGGAAGCTATCTCCTGACTGGAGTCTGACTTAAAGGCTAAGAAGCCCGGGCTGCTGGGAATGAAGCTCTCCCAGCCAGGGATGTAGGTGCTCACATGGCAGTGGGTGCCAGGGCTCATGCCCCATGATGCCACTTGTCAGTTAGGCAGACCCCTGGTGTCTTACGTGGGTAACTCTGGTGGGATTGAGTTGAAAGTTTCTAGAAAGGTCTCTTTCAGGGACAGAACTGGTTATTCACACTAGACTTGAAGGAACCCTTGGTACGACAACCCCACTAGAGCCAGTCCCTGGCCTCAGAGGGAGGTGGAAGCAGGAAGTTGTCCAGGATGGAGTGCGGAGGCTGCAGGGCTGGAGCAGGCTCAGGTGCTCTCACCGTGAAGCTGGGGTTGCCTGGCTGGATTCGTAGCTCTGCCAGTACCCAGATGCCATTGGTCAGTTTCAGGGACTGGTAGAGCATGTCCTGGCCCTCGACATTCCTCTTGGCAATGGTGAAGATGTTGCTACTCTGCAGCTTGGTGCTCACAGCCTCTGTAGGGTTGGATGGCACGGGGCAGCCCCATCAGTGAGGGGGCAGGGCTAGATACAGGTGGGGGCAGGGCCAGTGTGGACCCAGGGGCTGGGCTCTAGGGATTGGCGTCCTCACCAGCATTGAGTGAGCAGTCTCTGATCTGGAACTGGGCTTCGTTCTCGTTAGGAATATCCTTCCATGTGGCCAGGAACATCTGCCGGTCTGCAGAGTGAGTGGGATAGGGGTGAGAGGGAAGAACTCTGATAAACCTGTGGGCCCTCGACACCACATGACAGGAAATGGGTCTAGTCTTGAATGTGCTGCCTGAAAGCTGAGGATGGGCACCAGCTCCTCTATAGCCTCCTTGCTTTCCTGAGCGAAACCCCTCAGCTCTGTGAGAAGACCCAAATTGCTCTTCCTAAATGACCCATTTCTTGTCTTTCTCCTCCCATCTCCACACCCCTTCCTCCTGCTCTGGCCCCCAAAAGCCTACTCACTAGTCACACATGCCTCCCAGGATTGCTGTTAGAAGGGAGAGATGACTTGGGCCAAGCACTCTCTGAATCCTGAGGCAGGTCTGAGCTTTCCCTGCACAGCCCTCTCCAGGTCCTGGCTGCACCCCAGAAGTCTGCACCAGGCAAGTGGCATGTCTTGATCCCTAACAGTCCATAGGACAGGGGAAAACCCACTGAGTGAGATGGCTCCATTGTGGCACAGCCTGCCTGAGGGCTGGGGATACAGGTGCACCCCTTACGACAGGCTTTGCAGGAGACCACTGTGGAGCAAAGCCATCCATCTGATCCTTGGCAAAGGTACCACTCTGGTTCAGTTTCCAAGTTACAGCCCACTACAGAGTTCAGGGGCTCCCTCAAGACTCACCCATCTTCCCATCCTCCACGAAGAGGATATGCAGAGGATACAAGGTGCTGAAGTAGAAGATGTCAATGTTGTTTTTCACAGCCACCTAGGCACAAGGACGTCCCTGGTCACACCCTGGGGTTCAATACCCTGGACTCTTGGGCTGACACCACCTCTGAGGCCGGAGGAAGTATGTACCCCAGTAGGTTCTCTTGCACAACCCTCCCTTGCAGCCACATCCTTTTGTCCCCTCTGACCTGGGGCTCCCCTGAAACATCTGTACCCAAGAGTAGGACTCCACAGACTGGCCCTCTGCTGACAAGGCTGGGCCCCTCCTCCAAGACTGAGGGTTTGGTAAGAACTGGGGGGTCTGGTCCTGCTGGTACACACCTGGAGGTTATTGAGGGGATCCATCTTCATGACTGAACCCACTGTGTTGAGAGGCAGGGAGATCTCCACAGTCTGGTTGGGGCTGAGTGGCGCATGCACCTGGAGGGGGGCGGCGGGGGCCAGGCCAAAGCTGGGGAGAGAGAAGCCCTCACAGGGAGGGCAGGGAGCAGGTGCTGACATAGACAAAGACCCTCTCCACCAAACCAGCCTTGCCCAAGCTCCAGGCCCAGGACAGGGTGAGTGCCTGACCCCTCAATCCCTACTCCATGGCAATTTGGTCAGGAGGCAGGGGCCTCAGGCTGGTGACTCTGCCCCAGCTTGGCTGCAGGCTGAAGCTGGGCTCTGCTCTTTTTTCTACCCTGGACTGGGTACTGGTGAGTACAGTCTTGCCCTGCTCTGCCCTGCTCTTGAGGAGCTTCATCTAACAACAGAGGACTGGACTATATTCTTCTGAATTAAAAACTCTGTGACTCCTCAGGCCTCTCCTGCTAATCAACATCTCAGTGTAAGAGATACCCCAGCATAGGCTCTTGGAAGGTAAGTCCCAACAGAATGAACTATGACTTGAACTGAGCACTTGGTATGCCCAGGTTGACATGTGATGTTACACCAATCACTATCCTCATAAAAAGAGAGAGCTATTAATCATCCCCTTCTCCAGATGAGGACATGGAGCCTCAGGGAGGACAGGCTTGTGCCTATGGAACATGGCAGGGTGAGAATCAGAGCTCAGGTTGCCTAACCCTAGCTGTGCTCTAACCACAGGTGAATCAGACTTGCCTGGCACAGTGGGGAATGATATGGGAAAACTCAAGTCTGAAGTGGCTCAGCATTCCAGGATTTTCTAGGAGTGTTATCGTGCCTGCTGTATGATTCTGGGCAAGATTATGACCCTGAGTCCAGATAGCATGACCTACTAAAGCTTTTGGCAGAGTCTGGTATCCAGTAAGTGTTTGGTACACTGCAGATTTGTTCTGAGCTATCATCAGGACCAAACCTAGTGGCCTGGGGTACATCTGTGGCCCCTAGGGTACTTCAAAAAGAAGTGGCACAGCTGTCACAGTCCCCCTGGTGTGTACAAAGGTCAGGGCACTCTGGACTCCAGGCTCTCCTGGAGGAAGCAGCCCCTTCAGTCAACTTCTTAGAGGCTTAGTTTGCTCATCACTAGAGCCGCTCAGGAAGAAGGAATCATCAGGAGGGGCTACTTGAGTCCCCATGGAGCCCTGGTGCAGGCAGCCTCATCCGCTATGGAGCAGACAGCTGAACTTCCCCACAGATGCACAATGCAGGGGATGGAGAGGGATGTCAAAGAGTCTGGAGCAGCCAACATCATAGAGGCCCTGTCTGATAGTGTCATCTTTGTTCCTGGAGGAGGCTGGCAGGCAAGCCCACTTCCCACCTGCCTTCTCGGCTGTTCCCTAAACAGGAGGACTTGGGCCTAGGAGAAGAACCTTGAGCTCTCAGCAAGGTGGACTCAGACTTAAACACAGGCTGATGGGCTGAGCTGGGATTTCCATCTCAGCACCCCTCCATGCAGCATAGGAAGGCAAATGTAAGGGAAGACACCTCCCTGCTCTGGAGGTACTTTGGAATTCACAGAGACATCACAGGGAAAAATCACAGCTGTAGAGAGTTTTGGCCTAAGGGTGGTGAGAACATCTATCTCCTCTAGAGAAGTGGCACTGGACTTCAGCCAGTCACAGCCCCTGTCCACAGGCCTGGCAAGGCCTCTCCTTGGGCTGGTCCTGGGGAGCTCACCTGTTGCGGTTGAACTGGATGGCAAAGTCCGTCATGACCTGCAATGCCTTGTTGGTCAACTGCAGGTCCATGGAGATGGAGCCCACTTGGCGTGTAAAGGTGCCCGAGATTTCCAGTCCTTTGGCCTTCATGGCTGGGAGCCAGACCTAAAAGGAAGAGTGGGAAGGGCTGGAGTGGGTCTCTTCCTTCAGCCCAAACCCAACAGCTTACCTGTGGGTCCTTTTTCTTTTTCCTGAAGGGGCCTCCTACAGTGACCATACTTGCCTTTACCATGAGAGATTAAGAAGTATGATCCTGTGGACCACATAAAGCCACCACCATGGTGTGACTTCACATTGTACGTGGGGGTAGTGAGGCTTGGCGCACTCAGTCTTTAGAGGTCAAAGGAAACACTGAAGAAGCAGGGCTGAGGAAGGCTGTAAGATGATGGCACTCTGGCAGCCTCCTGACGAACCAAGGACAGGGCCAAGTGCCCAACAGCATCCTGGACCCTGACCAGAGCGCGAGGCCTTCCTGGCTGTCACAGCATGTCCTCCCTTGCAGGAGGCAGGGCAGCCCTTCCACTGTAGAAACTAGTCTGGCCAAGGACAGTACCTAAGAGGACCTCATGTGGCAGGCCCTCAGCTGCTTGGCTGTCTTTGTCAACAGTTTCAGCCCAAGAGCCACCTCCTCTGAGAAGTGTGCACCCATGCTCCTTCCTCACATTCATGGCCCAGTCAGGGCATGGGAGATAAACGAGCCCATGGGTCTCCCCAGCGTCTGGACCAAACAGCTCTGCTTTTCTGACTTCGCATTCTTGGCTCAGGGCCTGGCATGGAGCCAGTGTTTACGAAGTATTTGCTGAACAAACAGCAGGAATCACATCCCAGCCTGTGAAGTGCCTCTATGTGGCACCCTGTGGACACACAGATGCCTCACAGACCGTTATTCTCTCCCTATGGCTCACACGCCTCTCAACATCAAAAGGCTCTGGTCTTACCCAAAAGTTGCAAGTGCCTCAGTATTCATAATCACCCCCATGTTGCAGTCACTAGCCCAAGGGTAACTAGTCAATGTCACCTTCAACATCTGTCCAAGGGCCACCATTTCCCTCCTCCACAGACATGTGCCTAAGCTGCCACCAGACCTCTCCAGGCAGGACAGCTCCATTGAGGTGGCCAACCTGATTCCTCTCTCCCACTTTCGAGAACAGGCAGAGTCACTCTGTAAAATGCAAATGTGATCATAGGACCTTGGGAACCTCTTCCCACCTTGCATGGACCTCACAGCCCGGGGCCTACTCCAGGCTTGATTTGCCTGGTCTGGCCCCTATTCATTGGGACCCCACACCCATCGTTCCCTGTTTGGAATGCACTTCCCCACTCACTCTCTTGGCTGACCTGAGCCCTCTGTACACCCTGGACAAGTCTGTGCAGGTAGAAATCCTGGTCTCAGTTTGTGGTTGTGACAAGTGGTGTGTAGAGGGTACTCAGAGGGCTGCTGAGCCTGGTTCTGGGCCCGGCTTCCTTAGACTTCTCCCAGAAACAGCTCCAGTGGGCCTCCTACTGTTCTTGCACAACTGGTTCTGAATCATTTATGCCTGACCCTGTTCACTGAGGATGGAAACCCTGTAGCTCTTGGACACTGTGGGCTCATGGAGTCCTGTGCAACAGAATTAACTCTCACTGCTGACTGGCCAAACTAAGTCACCAGTCACCGACCTACATGTTGGAAGAACTCAGAAGTTCTGTACCCAGGGAGCCCATCCCCCTGGAGGGGGGAGGAGTGGAGGATGTATTTACCTCAAAATGGGTGGAAAATGCACGAGACAATTCCAGTAATCACAGCACTGCCAGGGAAATGTAGGTGACCTGCTGCTGCCTCAGAAGGGAGAGTATACACACATCCTTGAACTTTGCCATGACTAAGGCAGTGCGGATGGTCCTGCTCCTATCGCAGGGACTCTTCCAGGCACCATTAAGCCTTGACTTAATGGTTCCCTGATCTCATCCTCACACTCACTGCTGACCAGGTACACTCATCTGGCCTTCCTCTAAGACAAAGTGGTGATGTGATCTGTTAAAAGCAACACACACACACACACACACACACACACACACACGCAATACACAAGCCAAAGGGCAGCCTGCCATGGGCCAGATTACAGTTTTATTTCTTAGTAGCTCTGAGCTCCTGCCAAGGGAAGCAACATGGGTTGAAGGAATCTGTTGGTCCACCACTAGCCCTATGATATTGGGCTTTTAACAGGTTTGGATTGGCCTTGTGCCCTGGTGTGCTAATTAGTCAAGTGAACGTGGTTTACATCATATCCTATGTCCCATGTCCTCAGGTCCTGCTGATTCTGACAACTCATGACACTGAGGCATAATCACAGAGGTTAGGGGCAGAAGCTTTGGTGTTACTGCCCTGCACTCAGTTCCAGACTCACTTACCAGCTTTGTGACTACAGGCAAAAGCACTCAGACTCCTCAGCTGCAAAATGGGAGTAACAGCAACATAAGGCTGGTGCTGTGGTGGGCTGAAGCTGCCTGGCATGTAGCCAGTAGCTGCTAGTGTCACAGCTGCTGTCCTTGTGGATCTCTTGGGACCAGGCTACCAGGGGCTGCAGCCCCACCACTGCACTACAGCTGGGCATGCCGTGGGTGAACCAGGTCAGGAAAGAGCAGGTGCTGCTTTTTCACATATCTCCCTATGCCCCTCCAGCCACCTGCATCCTGCTCTGGGGAGGGAATCGCAGGAGAGTGGTGTTCTGGCCGATGTGGCTTCTGCTTTGAGTACTGTGAGAGGATCAGGCCACACCTGTTCTCTCTAGAGCTTCCTTAATGCTGATGACATGGCCTACTCTGTGTTCTCCTTAGTCTTGGCTTACAGGTTCTCACATCTAAACTCAGCTCTCCTCCCCACAGCTTGCCCTCCTCCAGCATCCCCATCTTGGCACCTACTGTCACCCTGAGTCTCATATTTAAATACCCCTGGCCCAGCATGTCCTCCCCTTCCTACCTTCCAAGTGCAGTTCCTGACTTCACCCCCAAAGCTTTCCTCCTTGCACATGGAGCCAATGGCACCCACTCTTGCTTGCTAAGCTCCCTTTCCCCAGGCCAAAGTCGGCTCTCTCAAGTGCAAGTCACACAGTTTCATCCCTCTTATAACCTTCTCATAGCTCCTGCAGTACCTGGATCAAGAGCAAATGCTCAGCCTGGCCCCATGGACCCTGCCAGTGTCCTTCTTCACTAATCTCCAGTCCAGCCAGGAGTCTCAAGGGGTGACACTGCCCTTGGTAGCACAGTGGGTACTGGAGGGACATCTCCAGGTGGCACACTGTGGGGCCATTGTGTCTCATGGGCTGGAGTCAGAAACACTGGACATTCTTCCAGGGGGACAACAGCCCCCATAATAAGCAGCTGCCTTGTGTCCATGGAACACTTTCTGTAATGATTTTTATGAAGTTCTATGGCTACAACTCAGAGGGAGCCTGTGTTTTGTCTTTATTGGGCATTAGTCGAAATTTCAGAAACTAACAGCTCTGATGGCCACATTACTTATGCTGCCTGAGCTACTAACACTATCTGAAGCTATCTCAGTCTCAGTGACAACTTCCGTATGTCTCTGAGGCAGGGCCATGGTACTCCCATTTACAACACTGAAACATGTATTCTCTTCCTTTTGTCTCCATACAGCGTCTGTATATGATTACTTCTGAAATTCTATTTGTATACAGGTTGTACACTTCACCAGCTTCCTATAAGGACAGGAAGAGGCACTGAAAACATCCCCTGTAACTAAGGTGCTAGGTCTAACAGCACGGAGAAGCACTGCCCTGTTCAGTGCCCTGATAAGGCCAGGTGTGCTTTTCCCTCCAGGCTTTGCTACAGTTCTTCTCTGAGCCTGAAGCAGTCTGCCCAAATTCCCTCCGCTACTTCTGACTGCTCCACAAGCTGTGTTCAGGGAACCCTTTTGTGGAAGTGATCCCAGGATCCCAAGCCTGGTTCAACTCTTCTTCCTCTGCTGCCGCAGCCAAGTGCTGACCTGAGTTGATTCCTTGGCATGGAGCACTGAAGGAATTCACACACTAGTCTCTGTAACTTCTGTTTCTGTCAGATGAAGTACTTACTGCTTTGGGCGGCACATAGGATCCTGATAGTGTGCCCACACCACTAGTCAGGTCAAAGAGGTCACTTAGGCCACTGCCAATGGGTGCTCCTAGTCTGGCAGGTGCTGCTGGTGGGGGTGCCCCAAAGTTGGTGTCCCCAATCTAGAAAGGAAGGAAAAGTAGTCAGAGGCAGGCATCAGTAGCAGGGACATCAGGGGCCTGGGAGTGGAGCCATATCACCTCTAGAAACAAGACAGGGGTGGAGGAGAGGCTGAGCCTTCCTATGCCCTACAAGCCTTATACTTTAGACAGTGACCCCTGGGAAAGGGCTGGACCCATGGATAAAAGGGGGGCCTGAGAAACACTGTTAGGTGGGATGTGCTAAGCAGACCAGTGCTCTCCCTCCAAGACAGGAGCTGTGGGGACTGAGAAGCCCAGTAATTCTCAGAATGACAAGGCAATCAGCTCTATCCAGGGTTGGTATAGGGTGAAAAGAACATAGTGAAGAATGCCACTGGTATGGGGACCCAGTGGCAACTGCATGCCAGGCGGTCAATGCAGAGGCTTCCAGAATATTGGACCAAAGGCTGGGGCTCAGAAGGGTGGGAATAATATGATGTCATCCACGCCTTGGAGCCAGACTCTTAGGATGAGCAGGGATGAAGGCTTGGTGACACAGGGTTGAACCATACCCCTTCAGGCTCATCCCCCATCTCCAAGCAGAAGCAGGCAGGGTGAAGAGAACAGGCAGCAACATGCAGAGAGAAAAGCCAGGAAAGACAACAAAGAGACAAGAGAAAAGGAAACAGGGAGAAGATTAGTCAACTGTGGCTTCAGCTGAGTTTGACTTGAGACCCAGAGCCTGTCCCTCTGAGGGGTACTACCCTCCATGCTTCACCCTTACCACCCTCATGTCTTGTGCCACTGCCCTTCTGACTTTGGCCTAGTGAGGTGTGTTACCAGACTCTTGCTTGTGAGCTATAGCCTTGAGCATCTGAAAAAAGCTGTGCCAAGGAAAGGGCACAGGTGCCCCTCCACCCACCCCACCCACTGCTGCAGCAGCCCCAGGAGGCCCCTAGACCAGGATCACCACTCTTCTCTCTATGGAGTGGAAGGAATTTTGTCCTGACTTCTCATAGTCTTTCTACGAGAGGGGCCTAGCTGAGTTGCTGTCTTCAATGGGGTAGCCTGAGAGCAAGTGGACATGGATTTAGTTCATCAAAGCCAGAACACTAGCCGGGCGTGGTGGCACACGCCTTTAATCCCAGCACTCGGGAGGCTGAGGTAGGCGGAGCGTTGTGGGTTCGAGGCCGGCTTGGGCTACAACGCGAGCACAAGGCCGGCCTGAGCTACATAGTGCGACCCTGCCTCAAAAAAACCCGGGCTGGGAGTTTGGCTCAGTGCCTTAAGCGCCTGCCCTGGTAGGCGCGAGGTTGTGAGTTCAATCCCCGGTGCTGCAAAAAAAAAAAAAAGCCAGAACACTGAAACACAGCAAAGGTGATGATGGAGTCAGAATCGAAGGAAGGGGTTAGGAGTAATACTAGCCCCTAGAAACCTCAGTTTTCTCACTGCTAACTAGGAAGCTACACAATCACCTCGAGGGTAGTTATAATGCAGCCAAGGTCCTTGCATAGAGGACTGCTTGCATTCGGTGACTGTTTCTCTGAAGATCATTATCAGTATCAAGGCAGTAGCAGGGTGGGGATGGCCAGACATACCAGACTGTCAAGACCACCTCCAAGAAGGTCCACAGCTCCCATCTGCACTGAGGAGGTGGCTAGGGGTGGGCCGCTCACTGGGGGCCCGAGGTCCAGGTTGAGGAGGTCTCCCAGCAGGTCACCCTGGGTGGGGATGACATCTGGTTGTTCACCAGTGGGGGCTCCTGCAGGGGCTGTCTCAGGGCTCTCTGTGCTTTCATTCCTACCAGACATGAAAGGGAAAGTCAGCAGATGAGGGTGTTGGGATGCCCCAGGGAGGTAAAAAGGACCTTAGTATCCAAGATCCTCCCCCGAGACAGACACTGGGTCTCCTTGCTGTTCCAGAGGGGGCTGTCTATATGACCCCCTTACACCTCCTCATTCTCACATCTGATCCATCTTCCAGGCTCCCTATGGGATGAGTGAAGGGAGAGGGCCAGGTTCACTTCCTGGATCATGCTGAAGAGAAAACTGAGGCTTATCTTCAAGGACTGTAACATCAGACCAAACCAGCTACTGTAAAGCGGCAGAGGACGCAGCAAGCACAGGGCTCTGCACTAGTCACAACTGGGTCTGAGTGTCTGCTCTGCGAGCTGAGGGGTCCTGAGCTGGTCATTCAGATTCTCGGTGCCCACTGATCTGCTAAATGAGGACAGCTCTCAGCTGCTGACAGGATCAAATGAGGTTAACTAGTGAACATCTTGTGTGTAGTTAAGCATTGATAAAAAGCTGCTAGAATCAGTTTGCCTCAGACTCAAGCCTTGCCAGGGGATGTCACATGAGGCCTAAGGCCTATGCCACTGAACTGAGGGGAGTAGGTGGGAGGAACAACCCACAACTGGCTAAATGCACTCACGAGGCGGTACGGGGTGGCAGGCTCTTGTGCACCACACCCCGGCCTCCCTCCACAAAGGCGCTGGGTGGCTTATGATAGACAGAGGCCAGGGTGCCTATGTAGCAGATGAGCTCATCCAGAAGTGTAGGCTCGATGAGGTCTGTCTCTTCAGAGATGAGTGGTTTCTCAGCCAGCACTACCTCCTTGGCAGCCACAGGGTCTGTGGACAGCAGGCGCCAGTAGATGTAGCCACGATCCCGCAGGTCTGGGTTATCTGAGTCCTTGAGGAAGATGAGAAGCCAGTGGAACTCCTCCCTGTGTGAAGGGAGGAAACTCCCACTGCCACATCAATCAGGTGTGGTCACAGGCAATGACACCAACCTTCAGCCAGTCTCTGAACTTAGTAAGACTTGTCCTATTTGGTAGTTGGCTCCCTGTGGCTTTCTGCTCCAGTCCAGCCTAAGGCATGCCACACCCACTCTGGTCTCCATTCTCAGCTGTCTCTGCCCTCCCTGTCCTCAAACAGACCAGCAGGTGCCACAGATACTCCCTCCTCCCCATTTATAGCCTGTCTACACTGCACCACTTCATCCCATTCATTTGACTCTGAGCTTCCTGAAGGCAGGGATCTTGTGTTACTTTGAGACCAACCCCTACAGATATCACTCTGGAGGTGACATGGCTCCCAAGACCAAGGCTCCACTTGCCACAGTGAGGGCCACATGGTGCCCAGTAGACAGCAGGGCACCCACCTGAGTGGCCAAACTGAGGACCTGCTGCACCAGTTCCTGGGTCTCTGTTGGCTTCTTTAGAAAGAGTTTCACGATGGCTGTCAGCAGCTGCAGCTGTACCTGCAGGAAGATGGGAGGAAGGGTGGGCTTCATGTGGGTAGTGGGAAACCAAAGATGGGCATGGCCAGAAATGGGGGCTCAAGGTCTCTGTCAGCCAAGAGAAGCTTTGCTAGATTTGGTGTTCGCCATGAAACACAGACTAAGGCAACAGGGCCAGACCACGGCATTACTCACTCAGGAAGTTGATGGGCACTGCACTATTTGGCCACCTCAGGGAGGATCACCCAGCCTAACCTGAGATACCTGTTCAAGCTTCAGACCCACAGTACCATGAGAAGTTCACAGCTTCAAAGGCAACATATGTGAGGCATGGCAGCACATGTCTACAATTCTAGCACTCTAGAGAGATAGAAGTAGGACTGAGAGTTCAAAGCTTGGGTCTCATAGCAAGTTTAAGGAGTAAAGTGAGACCCTGTCTCAACAAAAACAGATAAACAAGAAAGTAACACATGTGGCTGGTATATTTCCTAAAGGGACCATCTGTCAACAGGCAATGTCCCCATGGAGGCCTATGGGAATGGGCCAGCAGGTAGGCCCACAGAGCCAGCCTGACCTCAAGGAGCTGCATTCTTTTCCCCCCAGAAGATTTAACCCAGGGCCTTTGCACTAAGCTACCTTCAAAGCCCTTTTTTATTTTGATTTTGAGATAAAGTCTCGCTAAGCAGCTAAATTGCCCAGACTGGGCTTGAACTTGAAGTGGGCTGGCTGTTTCCAAGGCAAGAGGCAGCAAAGGATCTGGCTTTCACATTTGGCTCCAGTCTAATGGCCTACAGGAAGCCATTTAGCCTTTGTCAGGGAAGGCAAGCTATAGCTTCCTTCAGGGGGTTCTTGAGAGCTTTGAAATGGCAACTTGCCAGGAGCTAGGGTTGGATCACATTCCACTGCAACTCTGGTTCCATCCCTTCCACGCCAGGTGATCTTGGGAAAGTTACTTAACTCAATTTCCTCATCTGTTAGATGAATATAATACCTCACAGGGTTAATGGGAAGACTCAATGAGGCAACAAATGTAAAGAACCTATTGTGTACTCTGTTCGATACACAACGGCTGTCACCATTGGCGTTAATATCACTACTACCACCACACAGGAACTCTTTACAAGTCTTCCCCAACCCAGTCAGCTGGTTGCCTGGAACCATTCATCACTGTCAGGGCTGCTGTGATTCTGGTTCAGGTCCACCTTAGTCTTTGCCACCAGACAGTGATCTGGCCATGAGCCTAGGGCCTTGCTCAGCTTCCTGCCTAGTTCCTTGGACACACCAATGCCTCCATCTTCAGGACAGCCCAACTGCCATGGTACTCTGAGCCCTGCCATCCAGGAGACCAAGTAGGTCTGATATACCACCCTGGCCAAGATCTCCTGTCCATGACTACAGGGGCATAGGAGCCGAGCAAAGATGAGGAAGCTAGAAGAGACACTCTAAACTGAGTTTGAAAACTGTGAATTACTAAATGGGTATTCTTAAAAGAGCTTTGGAACTGTCTCATGAACTCAGGATGCAGGAAACCGGTTACTTAATTAACATCTGCCCCTCTATTATCATGAACTGAGCAATGGACAAAGTATTTGATACACAACATCCAACAATCTTTATAACCCTTTACAGATAAGAAAATGGACTTGGTGAGTTTTTCCTTGCCTAACAACTCTTCCCCACTCCGCAGTACTAGAGACTGAACCCTGAGCCTTATACTTGCTAGGCTACTGATCTACAACTGAGCTGCACCCCTAGTCTTTTTGTTTTTTGAGACAGTTCAGGCTGGCATTAAACTTGTGATCCTCCTGTCTTAGTCTCTATAGGTGTGCACCACCAAGCCCAGCTCCTTGTCTTTTCTAATATTGGCTCATTAGTAGGCTTAGGTGAGGGGAAAGAGGCTACAAAGATTTATGCTAATATTAAGGCCCTCCAGGCCATCCTTAATAGTAACCCTATGCTGGACTTAGTTGCAGGGTGAGAAACCATCACAGGCCAAATTTTGCTTACCAGATAAGAAGCAAGGGGCTGGTGTTGAAGGTGAAGGCAGTTTGGTGGCAGGTGGCAGTGGAAAGGGTGACAGTAGGAATTACTGCTATAGTTTCATGATGGGCATCTGCTATTTTTGCTCACTCACCATTTACTGTCTTCTGGTAACAAAAATGCTGGCTTTCTTTCAGAGAACCACCCTTTTAATCCACAGAGATTGGGCTGGATATCTGTGGGACGTGGCTGATCACAACCACAATGGCTGGCTCAGGACAATGGAAACAGGATTTGAGACTTGCTGGACTGCTGAAGGGGAAACTGATCTTTCCCTAGGAGCTGTTAAGCTGTAATAACAGTGCTTAGAAATGGCTTAACCCTTGTTGCTCCCACTGTTGGGAGCTTGCCCAAGGCAGAAGCTATACCAGAGTTGCAGAGACAGCCTGAATGCATTACAGGAGAAGGTACACCCACAAGTGTGGGAATGGTGTATGGTACCTGGAAATGTCAGCTATGGGAACCAGCTGGTCTCATTTTTTTCCCTGGATCAGTTTACTTTTTATTTTTTTGAGACAAGTTCTCACTATGTAGTGAAGGCTGGCCTTGAACACATAGAGATCCTCCTGCCTCAGCCTCCCGAGTGCTGGGATTACAGGTGTGTACCGCCACGCCCATCTAGGACCCACTTTACTTTCGAAATCAAATTTTATCCAAACCAATACTACTATTAAGAGTGCTTATTATCCCAGCACTCGGGAGGCTGAGGTAGGAGGAGCACTGTGAGTTCGAGACCAGCTTGGGCTACAACGTGAGCGCAAGGCCGGCCTGAACTACATAGTGCGACCCTGCCTCAAAAACTAGGGCCAGGAGTTTGGCTCAGTGGCTTAAGTGCTTGCCCTGGCAGGTGCGAGGCTGTGAGTTCAATCCGTGGTGCCTCAAAAAAAAAAAAAAAAAGAGTGCTTATTATGAACTGGGCATGTGTTAAGGACATTACACAAAACATCCCACATAACTTTCACAAGATGCGGGAATGTCTAATGATTCTCATTTTACAAATGAGGAAACTGAGGTTCAGAGAGGAAAAGGTGTAAGCATGTATTCATTGAGCCATGAGGGGACAAGGGAGGTGGACTTTGGTATTTATGTAGTTCACAAGATCCACTAGAAGACCTGTTAGGTTACAATGCTCCCATCAGGCAGACTACTAAAGGCCCACATGTATGAACAGACAGTTCCCAGTTCACAGAAAAGGGAAAATCCATGACAAGATCTCAGCTTCACTCATAACAGAAATGCAAATGAAACTACACAGAAGTTCCCCTTATTATCTACGAGACTGGCAGAAACAAAGTACACCTTGCCAGTGAAGAGACAAGAAAAGAGCAATCTCACCATCTAAAATGGAAAGTAAACCAGAACAATCTCTACACCATAAGAAATCAGGCAACAGCTACTCAAACCTCAAATGTACAGCCCAGCATACTGCTTAAAGATTTATCCTCCAGATGTACATGCATCACACAGCCTGGTCACAGTGGTACTGCTTAAAAGAACAGAGGACCTAAATATCCACTGAGATTAATAACGGCATGGCCCTCACACTTATTTTAAGAAAAAAAGGCTAGGTGCTGAACGATTTGAATTTGCTCAGTATGGTACCAGTAGTGTTTAAAAATAAATGAGAAGGAAACACAAAAATACACATGCACATGGGCAATCTTTATTATCCACAGCCATGTTTGTGAATCCACCCACTTGCTAAAATCTACTTACAGCATTCAAATCTATGCTCATGGTGCTTGTGAGGTCATTTACACCTATGAGTAGAGCACTGAAAACGTAGCTGCCTGACACGCACAAATTCAGAGCTGAGGTAACACAAGGTGGTACTCTGCCTCATTTCAGCTCTCATGTAAACAAGCATCTTTCCAGGATCTACTGAATGCCATATTTTTTTCACATCTTTGAGCTTTTTGTTGGTGATTTACTTATTTAAAATGACTCCCAAGCATGGTGCTGAAGTGCTTGCCTATTGTTCCTAACACAAGAAGAGGGCTGTGATGTATGTCTCACTGAGAAAATACATGTGTAAACTCAGGTGTGACTCTACAGTGCTGTTGGCCATGAGTCCAATGTTAATAAAAAATATCTATTAACTAAGGTATCTTTAAATAGAAACACACATAGAACAAGGTTATATGCTTATCAGCTAACAAAAATGTGGTGCCTAGACTCTCATAGGAACCTTTGTACTTCTGGAAGCAAAAGTTCCATACTTACTAATTCAGTGTTTGCAGACATACAGAATACAAGTATCAAGAATAACAAGAACTCTGACAGGCATGGTGGTGCACACTTTTAATCCCAGCACTCAGGAGGCTGAGGTAGAAGGAGCATTGTGAGCCGGGCGTGGTGGCGCACGCCTTTAATCCCAGCACTCGGGAGGCTGAGGTAGGCGGAGCGTTGTGGGTTCAAGGCCGGCTTGGGCTACAACGCGAGCACAAGGCCGGCCTGAGCTACATAGTGCGACCCTGCCTCAAAAAAACCCGGGCCGGGAGTTTGGCTCAGTGCCTTAAGCGCCTGCCCTGGCAGGCACGAGGTTGTGAGTTCAATCCCTGGTGCCGCAAAAAAAAAAAAAAAAAAAGAAGGAGCATTGTGAGTTCAGGGCCAGCTTGGGCTACAATGTGAGCAAGGCCGACTTTAACTACATAGTGCAACCCTGCCTCAAAAAAAATAGCACCGGGAGTTTGGCTCAGTGGCTTGAGTGCCTGCCTGGCAGGTATGAGGTTGTGAGTTCAATTCCCAATACCAACCAAAAAAAAAGGATAACAAGAACTGACTACACACAAGTATGTATGTGTACATGTATGTATGTGAGGGGTGATCTGTCAATGTATTCACGGACAATTTCTACTAGCCTTGAACTCACAACTTCCTGCCTCAGTCCTCCAAGTACAGGAATTATAGGCATGTACCACCATGCTCGGCTTACCTTTTTCAATTTTGAACTGAGTAGATATATTACCTACTCAAGGCTAAATATAAAATTGAAACAAAACCAGAAACCTCCCTTGCGTACCACCAAGACTGTTTCCCATGTTCCCTGAGGCACTGCCCTGGGGGAAAAGGGGCCACACTGGTAATACATCACTGGCAGTATGAGGGAGGGTTTCAGGGAAGGACAGGCCACAGTGGGTCAAAATGCCAGTCATGACTACTGCCACAGCCTGACTTTGCCTGAATGAAGGCTTACCTGGGTGCTTTCATCATGGAAGCCCTCAAGGAAACTCTCCAGCAGCTCATCCGCATTGTCAATCCGCTCGGCATACTCGCCGACAATCCAGATCATAGCAGCCCGGGCCTCAGGTTCGTCCAGGGAATCGAGGTTCTCACACAATGTGGCAATCACGCTCTCATACCTGGGAGAATAGGACACAGTGGAAAATGAACACTGTAGAAGGCCACAAGGGCCAAGAGACAGGCAGCTACCCTGCAAGACCCTAAGAGGTAGTGAGGAAAGGGGATTTGAATTTCATCTGCTACTTGTTCTTATCTTGACCTGGGGAGCAGGGGAGGACCAGTTCAGGGAAGGGAAGGAGAGAAAAAAGGATTCTGCTGACAATGCTGCCTGTGGCAGGAAAGAAGAGGGGAGGAGAGAAGCTCCGCCTTCTCCTCCCCACTATAATACTCTTTCCTCAAGCAGAGTCATATCGCCCTCTCTTTGGGAGGAGTGAGCACCTACTTGTTGGGGTACTTGCGGAAAATGTCCTTAATGACCACGATGGCTTCCTGGACCACATAGTTGACCTTGGTCTGGATGAGATCAAGCAGTGTGCTCACACAGCGTTCCGCAGATTGCTATGTGAAAAGAGGATGAGAGTGTGGGTAAGGTCCTTTACCTCATTTCCAATATAGCTGCTGATGACCATTCCTGGGCCAAGGAACCTCAGTCACTCCTTGCTTACTCCTCATCACAGCAGGAGAATAAAACATTCTCCCCTGATAATAGGGGTAAGGTAGGGACTGGAGAGTAGTAAGTGCCAACTGATGGCCCCAGGACAGCTGGGACACCCAGGCTATAGAGAAGCCACAGGCAGCACTCTTGAGAGCAAAGAGGTCTTCAGAGCTCCTCCAGGCCAAGCCTTGAGGGTAGAGACTCCTTCGGTTTGACACTGCTTCTCTTAGGTGTTCATAAAATGGGCTCTTATGACCAAAACCACTCACAAAATGTCTTCTTAGGCCAGCTCTTCTGCCTTTATTCCCACACACTGTGTTAATGGCCCAGTGAAGGAGATTTCTTAGGATGGCCATCTTAAACATTAAGGGGAAAATGCCTCAAGGGGACCAACTGTCTCAAAAGACTCTAGCCAGCACTGGGTCCGTTTAAGGGCTGTCTAGCTCAGTAGTCAAGGAATCTCTCCCCAAGCAGAGAACAGGAGAATAAAATGCCAGGCACAGGGTCTGGAGTGTCCTGGGGATCTTGGAGAAAGTCTCATGGGCAGCTGAACCAGGATACCTGCCAAAGCATCCAACAGGCACAGCCCTGACCCCAGAGCTCAGTGGAATGAAGCTAAGTCTACCAGGGCCCTCGTCAGCCAGTAGCTGCCCTACTGTCTTAGTTGATGCTGGAGAAGAATATAATTATGATGCGTTAATTTTATCCACAGCACTTTGAAGGCCTAAAGAAGACTACAGTGAAAAGCAGCCCAACTGAATTTGCACAAGCGGCACAGTGGGGCCTCCAGTGGTGACTCTGAAGCCTTCCTGAACCACAAACACCTGGTAGAATCAGGTGTTTTCCTGTTTTGAGCCTCTCTCCCCTTCTCTGGTGGCAGACAAGAGTCCCAGAGTTCCTTACCTCCACCTTGATGGCACAGCGGCCAATGGCACGCACAGCTTTCCTTACAAAATCCACATCCACTTCTGTCGCATACTCTTTCAGCTCTGCCAACACCTATGACCCGAACAGAGAAAACGGGTTGGAGGTATCTTATGGGGTAGCCTCTTGAAATACTTTGGGGTAGTGTGAATGTAAAGACTAGGAGAATTATGGGATTCTGCCTCCTGCTCCATGTGGAAGGCCCAGGGGAGGGAAAGAGAGGTTGGATGCCTCAAAGGGAAGGTAGAGAATGACAAGCTGGCAGAGTTGCACAACCCTTGGTTTAGCCTTCCACCTTTTTTTTTTTTTTTTGTGGTGCTGGGGATTGAACCTAGGACTTCATACATACTAAGCAGGTAGTCTATCACCAGCTATTATCTCCAGCCCTAATTACCACTTTTTAATGGATGGATGATAGGTAATAATAGGTAGAATATTCTTTAGTAACAAAAATTACAGGGTTTTTATATGCTTACCAAGCTAAAGGCCTCATGCTGAGCATCTCCACAGGATGATCTGCTTATAGTAAAAATGACCAACTGACTCAGAAACTACAGCCAGTGCGTGATGAAGCTAGCCAAAACCAAAGCTTGTGCCTGAGACTGCCATACCGCTCACCTGGGCAATGTTGGCCTGGGAAGCCAGGCGGATCATGATGTCTAGCTTTTCCAGCTTCACATAGATGGGATCATTGTACTTCACAAAGAACACCTTCATCTCGTGCTTCAGAATCTCAGGCCTGGTGGCAAAGTGGGATGCCCAGATGGAAAAAAATGCAAGGCATAAGCCACATGAGAAAACCCTTACAACATCTGGTGGGACCTTTCTGGGGTCTAAAGTGGAGCCTGACATGCAGAGAAACAGAAACACCACCATGGTCTCACACTTCTGGGCAGAGGGCCCTTAATAAGCCTGAGCTACCTGGGTAATGCCTATCTGAGCACATCTCAGGAAGGGAAACAGACAAGAGACAAGAGATAAGTACAAGAGACAGTTCATAGTGGAAGGCAGCAGGTACCAGGTGAGGGTTCCAGCACCAGCCTGTGACCTTAGGCCTCCTGTTTCTCACCCAACAAATAGGAATGACCTACAGTGGCGCATGCCTTTAATCCCAGCACTCGGGAGGCTGAGGTAGGAGGAGCGTTGTGAGTTCGAGGCCGGTTTGGGCTACAACGTGAGCGCAAGGCCAGCCTGAGCTACGTAGTGCAACCCTGTCTCAAAAAACTAGGGCTGGGAGTTTGGCTCAGTGGCTTAAGTGCTTGTCTGGCAGGCGTGAGGCTGTGAGTTTGATCCCTAGTGCTGAAAAAAAAAAAAATGGATGACCTACAGGAAAGTGTTACCATCACAGTCCTGAGTCTATTAGTCTAGAGGGGTTTATACTCAACACCTTTCCTTCTCAGAGTCTGAAATCTGAAGGAAATGAAAACTCAATGAAAACTTTGGGTGCTGAGTATCAGTTAGACTCCCCTGGACATGTTTCTATAATTCATTGCTGGAGACAAGGTATGCTCTATGGGACCCCAGCCCCCCACCAAGAGAGCAAAGGACCATGAGGATGTCTCTCATAAGCTGTTCCAGACTCCATCTGTGTCCTTCTCCCTTATGATTCAGTTGTGTCCTTCCTACGTCATTCTTACAAATCTTAGCCATGAGTATAACTATGTGCTGAGTTTCATTAGAACTGCTAGTGAATCTCTAAATATGGGCATGGTGCTGGGTGCTGGGGATCCTGACACAGACACTTACCTAACAGAGTGGTTGTGACAGTTAGACTCGTACTGGCACGACAGATGTCTCTCTCAAAGGTGCCACTTACTAGGCAGGAGCTGTCACCAGCCCAGCACATCCATGTGCGCCATTGCTCCTCCCTCAAAGGCAGTGCCCTTCTGCCTTCAACTAGCTCCTCCTATAGCATTTTTCTTAGACAAGGAAACCTCAGAGAGGTCACATGCTAACAAAGCCGGAGCAAGGCAACAGGCACCAAACTCCTACTTCTATGCCCTTTCTAAAACAGAAACCAAAAACATAAAAATAAAATGTAACTCAAAAATATCAAACTTTTTTCCTACCATTAGGAAAAAGGATGAGGACAGAGGGCAAAAAAGAGAGATGGAATTGAGAGCTGGGGAGCCCAGGTACTCAACACTATTGTGCAGGCTGCAGGGAGGGAGATCTTGGCCATGTAAGCAGCCTCGGGCATGCTGGGTGGGGGTGGGGTGGGGACAGGGACCCCATTTGGAGTAACAGGAGGATGATTTCTACAATCAGAACTTGGCAATAACTGCCTGATCACATGTCAGGGCTAGGCTGGGTCATGCCTGGGCAACAAAGACAACTTCTTAAGAGATTTACCATGATAAATATAGCACAGGGAGTCTTTCACACTGATCTAGATCTATGAGGCCCTACACCTTAGTGACATAAGGGCACTGGTGTGTAAAGACCCACACCATAACTTTGAAACCTTAGTCTCATTGTTTTCTTACCTCCTAAATATTCACAAATGTCCCAGTTCCATCAGTATCTCTGGGACTCCAAGTGTGTACTAAGAACCAGACCAATGGTACAAGGAGGGTGTGTCACTTTCCCAGAGGGAATGAATTCAAGTGGCCCTTCTCTGTGTTGTCCTGCTCCCAGCAACAGGGCCTGCTGCAACTTGTGAATGTAAAATAGTTAGTTGCTACTGCCAAGTCCTGATTGCTGAGTGAGCCACTTGACCAAAAAGGCTGAAAGTAGAACTCAACAGGATAATCCCACCCTGGAGCTGCCAGGCTCCCTCACTCAGCGTCACCTCAGAGGAAGGAAGAGGTCATTTCGGAGAACCCTCAAACCCAGGGCTGCTATGTATTTCAAGCCCCACCCCTAGATCTCCTCTCAGAAGCAGTGGCTTTCTGCAGCCACCCTCTGGAGAAAGAGGAAAACGGGCTACACAGCATTCCGCTGACTTTGCTCTATACCTCCCAGGCCAAAAGGCTGGTGCAAAGTTCAAAAGTTCCTCACCATCTCCTTATCTTTCAACCTTGGGGAGCCTGACTAAAGCTATAGATTTTGTCTCCAGGAAAAATGCACACAAGCACACACACAACACACACGAATTCTTTTTTTTTTTTTTTTTTTTTTAAGAGACAGATTCTCATTATGTGGTTCAGGCTGACCTTGAACTCACTATGTAGCCTATGCTGGTCTTGAACTCACAGTGATCTTCCTGCCTCAGCCTCTCAAGTACACCACCACACTCACCCACCAGGACTTTTTTTTTTTTTTTTTTGGTCTTTTTCTTTTTGTGTTTTTGAGACAGGGTCTTGCTATGTAGTTCAGGCTGGCCTTGAGCTCACTTTGTAGCTCAGGCTGGTCTTGAACTTGCAACGATCCTCCTGCCTCAGCCTCCAGAATGCTGAGATTATAGGCATACGCCACCATGCCCGGCCTTTTTTTTTTTTGGTACTGGGGATTGAACTCACAACCTTGTGCTTGCCAGGCAGGTGCTTGTGCCACTGAGCTAAACCCTCGGTCCCCACCGGGGCTTCTTAACATAGGCACTGTTGAGATTTTGGACTAGATAGTTCCTTGATGTGGGGGATTATCCAGCTCTTTAACATGCTAAGCAGTGTCCTTGGCCTCCACCCACTAGATGCCAGAAGCTGCCTCCCGTGTGACAACCAATATGACTCAGACATTATTATTTTTTTTTTTTTGGTACCAGGAATCAAACTTAGGGCCTCATGCTTGCCAGGCTGGCGCTGTGCCACTGAACTACATCCCTGGCCCACTCAGACATTATTGATGTCTCCTGGGAGCAATGGCACCTTGGCTAAAAACTCCCGAGTTCCTGAGTTAAGGTATTCTTTTTTTTTTCTTGTTTTTTTGAGACAGATTCTCACGATGTAGTTCAGGCTGGCCTTGAACTTGCAGTGATTCTCCTGCCTCAGCCCCCCAAGTGCTGGGGTTACAGGCATGTGCCACCACACCTGGAAAATTAAGGTTTTTTTTTTTTTTTTTTTTTGAGACAGGGTCTCACTATGCCCTTCAGGCTGGCCTTGAACTCACTTTGTAGCCCAGGTTGGTCTTGAACTCCCAACGATCCTCCTGCCTCAGCCTTCCGCATGCTGGGATTACAGGCATACACCACCATGCCCAGCTAAATTAAGGTACTCTTTAGTCTTCCTACACAGTGATAGGTCAGTTTCCCTTGAGTGCTTGTTCCTAGGAATATGCACTATAGTACATGTGTGTATGGCAACCTTGATACCTTTTCTGCACGATGAGATTAATATTACGCAGGGCCACATACTGCAGCTCCGGCTCAGCAGATAGCAGTGTGACCAAGGGTGGAGCCAGCTTCTTCAGCAATGTGCCATAGTAGTCCAGGTCCTTGGACAACATTTCCATGAACTTCATCAGCACCTTCACGGCAGAGAGCACCACAGCAGAGTTGGCATGGGAAAGCCTGGGTGTGACCCGCTCACAGATGCTGGGGTCCAGTGGTTTCAATTAGGCAAAAAGAAGACACAAGAGAAAATGTCCTCTTTTTAGTTATCAAAGTAACATGTCTCCTGTATAAGGAAGATCTAGATCCTGTGTTTGCTGCCTTCTAACTGACCCCAAGCAGGCTCACATCAGTCTGAGCTTTAGTTTTCCCATCCATGAAGCCAAGATTATGATAGTTGCTTCAGGGGGTGCTGGGGATATGAGTGAAACAACACATGAAAAGAATGACCACAATAAGATGAGCTTGGTGGTACACACCTGTAATCCTGGCACTCTGGGACACTGAGGGAAGAGAATTGAAAGTTTTAGCTATATAAAAAATAAAAAAGGGCTGAAGATGCAGCTTAATGAGAAGGTCTGGGTTCAATTCTCAGAACCACACGGAAAAAAAAGGGGCGGGGGGCGAGTTGCTGACCAAAAGTTAAGTGAGTCCCAGCTGGGCGATCTGCACAACTTTCATCTACTAGTCCAGTTTCCTCATTTGTGGACAATGATGCAATGCCCTTCACAGAGTTGCTTTAAAGATTATCTAGTATGCAGAAAACATTCAGCAGAAGCCCAGGTACTTAGTATTCAGCCACCGTTGGCTTTCTTGCGATCCATCTCCTGACTTAGCCATGTGACATGGGTCTTGCCAGCTCCCAGGTAAGGCCGTCTGTGGCACAGTGAGCAGCGAGCTGACTGCTCAAAGCCACAATGCTGATCACTGACTCTGGAGAGATGGGCAGTGGGCTGACTCCCTCTAGGATGCCATGTAGGGCAAGGCCCTGGGAAGTGGCCTATTTGGGCCTGAGGCCCAGTTCATGGTTGAAGCCTCCAGAGAACTAGGTCTGGCTAGGCTGGTGAACACAGGGAGGCCTGCTCACCTTTGGGCCTCACGGTCGTCCTTAGGCGTGTAGTTAGCAAGGCAGTCCAGGATGAAGATCTGACCCCACTCGGTGCACTCGTTCAGGGCTGTTAGCAGCTTGTTGATGGACTGTGGGTTCAGGTCAAGCAGATTGCTGCTGGGGTGAGACTCGGCGATCTCTGAGAGGGCAGCGACTGCATTTGCTACCACCTGGTTGGGAGGGTAGAAGGAAGAGGCTGAGGGTGCTGCTCCTGGGCCAGGGGAGAGGGGTTAAAGACTTTGGTAAGTCAGAGATGGGACATCCTGAAAGGAATATGATGCTATGGGCAGAGTCTGGAGCCTTGAGGCCTACTCCAAGCACTTACTCTGTTAACTCCTCTATAAATTAGAACTAATATAAGAGCAACTGAAGTATAAAAAAAAAACAAAACAAAAAGCAACAAAAATAAAAACCAAGAGAGCTGCAGTTCAAGTGCTGGCAGTAGAAAGCATTTCAGCTACCTAATGCAACAGCCCCCCCATCTACCAGTTATAACAACTCACTCAGCAGTTGGCAACTGACCTTTTCAGAACTAGATTCCTACAGCTTCCTCAAGGCTGCTGGGAGTAGGTGCAGCTTGGGGTACAGAGAGACTGGCCATGGGATGCTATTGCCTTTCATCCACTTCCACCAGAGCAGCATGCACATGTATGTTCTGCACTGTTTTCAATTTTTCCCTATGGTAAGTAATGTTCCAGTGACAGTCACTGTAGTGTCCACTCAGTGCCCAAGAGTGACCAGTGTTTTTGTAGGATATATGGTGGGGACAGCTGAGCCCAGGGGCTTGTGTTTATATTCTATTCTAAATTGGCCCTGCCAAACCACTCTTCAAACTGCTGCTGTCACGCTGCGGGAGGAGAGCGGAGTCCCACCCAGTCATGCTATGCTATGTGAAGGGTGACTTTCTGTAACCCTACAAAGATGTGGAGAAAGGGGACAGAACCATATGTTCAGAACTTAGAGTGTTGATGAGGAGATGGAGACAATGAGTGATTGGAAAGGGAAGAAAGGCACGAGTATTGATGGCACACTTGCTGTGAGCCAGGCCACTTCCCAGCACTCCTGTTAGCTACAGGCAGTGAGGTCCATCTCACTGAAAAAAAGAGGGGTCTGGAAGGCTAGGCAGCTTGTCCAAAGTTATGTAGCTTGCTGGGTGTGGTGGCACACGCCTTTAATCCCAGCACTCGGGAGGCTGAGGTAGGAGGAGCGTTGTGAGTTTGAGGCTGGCTTGGGCTACAACACGAGCGCAAGGCCGGCCTGAGCTACACAGTGCGACCCTGCCTCAAAGAAAAAAAGAAAAGGGAAAAAAAAAAAAAAAAAACCAGGGCCAGGAGTTTGGCTCAGCGGCTTACACACCTGTCAGACAAGCGCGAGGTTGTGAGTTCAATCCCCAGTGCCGCAAACAAAACAAAACAAAACAAAACAAAGTTATGTAGCTAGCTAGTGCGAGTCCAGAGAAGGGAGTCTAAGTGTCACTTATCACAAGGATGGTGCCTGAACCACTGCAAGGCACAAGAACCAGCAAGGACCTGACTACTAGTAACTGGGGACTGCCTGGCATAGGTTCAAACCAAGGTCTCCCTGAGTAACTCAGGAGGTAGTAGAGGTGTTATACTGAGTGTCAGGGGCATACCATGGGGTTGGAGTCGGAGATAAGGTCTTTAAGGGTGTCCAGGAAACCCTGATCCTCCACCAGCTGGGCATTGATGTCATGGAGTTTGGCTACACACACAGCTGCTGTCTTGCGCACATATGGGTCCTCGTCCTTCAGGCACTTCCGGAGTGGCTCACACAGGTACTCCGTGATCTTGTCAACTCGGATGCAACCCATGGTCCGCACAGCTAGAGCCCGAATGAGGGGATTTGGGTCCTCGCAGTCCTAAGGAGAAGCAATTGGCCAGGGGCAGGGTGAGATGAGCCATCTGTGGGTTTTTTATTCTTCTTTGCCTGCAGCTCTGAGCCCTAATGGGCTGAGAACCACCAAGAGGCTGCTGTGGGATTTCCAATAAGGTAAATGCCACTTAACAGACACTGCACATTTGTCAGATACTACGTGAGGGACTCTGCATATCACCTGTACTTCTCACAGCACACTTAAAATAATGGCCCCAATTTACAGGTGAGGAAGCTAAGGATTTCAGGAAGTTCACCCGAAGTCAGAGAGAGAGAGAGCTGTGATTCAAACCCACATCCGCCTAGACCACAATCTTCAATCTTTCTCCTCCCACAGAAACACTTATTTTCTAGAACATTAGCATCAATGGTGCTGGAAAAGCTAGGGTTCAGGTCTCTGCTTTGCTCTTCATCTGGAGGACAGAAAGCTAAAAGGGAACAATCCAGAAAGAGAACACAGCAGTTCTCAGATGTCCTGCCCTGCCAAAGGAGGCAAAGCAATCCCTACGCCCTTCAGGGGCATGAGAGGCCAACAGACCTGGTACAACCTCATAGAGAATTAGTGAGGCTGGGCCTTGACGTGAGTTTTTGGAGAGAGAGAGGGAGCCATCTGCTGGAGGAAGAGAGCTTTAGCCGGTGAGGCAGAGACAGCCTGTCAGGAAAGGAGTCTGTTTCCACCCAGAACCACAGAGTGCCATCTCAAAAAAACCTAGGGAGCATGAAGCAGTAAACATCCCTTGCCCCACATTCCACCAAACTCCAACGCACCTTCACAAAGGTGTTGACAGCCATAATGGCCATGTCAGGCTGACTCTTGGCATAGTTCATCAAGTACAGGTATACCAGCTTCTTCAGTTCCAGGTTGTCTGTCTGCATGCAGTTCACCACATCAGGGAAGAGGGCACTGAAAGGTCAAGATGGTGTCAGCAGGAATAGGCTGAAGACAGGAAGAGAAAGATTTTTAGGCAGTTAAAATCCTAGGGGCAAGTGGACAGTGAGCAGGAAGGAAGCAGAAAGATTAACAGGACATCCTGGTAAAAGAAAGGCATCAACAATGCAGTTACTACAAACATCAGATATAAAAAATTAGAAGAGGAATTTTTTTTTTTTTTGTAATACTGGGGATTGAAACCAGAACTTTCACACTGAGCTACATCCTTGACTCTTTAAATTTTTTTTTTTTTTTTTTTTTTTTTTTGAGACAGGGCTTTGCTAACTTGCCCAACATGGGCTTCAATTTGTCATCCTCCTATCTCAGCTTTCCACAATGCAGGATTACAGGCAAGTGCCATCACATCTGGCCTAAAGGGTGATTTTGTGTTTTCTTTTCAGGGGGTTTAAACATGAGCTCCGAAACCTGTCAAACCTCTCTGCCTCTTGCTAGTTGTGCGATGCTGGGAAACTTCCTTTAGTCTGAGTTTGTTTCTTCATTTGCAAGAAATATGCAACAGAAACTCACTTCAAGGATGGGACTTAGTAGTAAGCAGGCATGAGCCTGGAGTTGATTCCTAGTATCAGAAAAAATGATAAACTCATGTCACAGGGCCCTTGTGATAATTAAACAAGATGGTATACTTATCTGGCTCTTATCTGGGAGATGTTCTGGAGGGTCAGAGGGAAGAAAAGATGAGCCATGAGGCTTTTACCACAAGGGCCAGAACTAGCATCCACTAGGAACCAGCAAAGCACGTATGGAGTGTATGCTGTATGCCAGGCATGGCGCTCAGGACTTGGCATACCTCACCCCATTTAACAACCCCAAGAAGCCAGGAGAGTATCCTCATCTTACAGACAACACTAAAGTTCAAAAATGAAAACCCGACACTTTTATACTTAAATGGATGCACCTTGACAATATACTTATCAGTGAAATAATTAAGTCACACATGTGTAAGCATTGTATTGTTTCACTTGTGTGACAAACTGAAAGAAAAACTATGTATATGTATATAAAAAATAGTTTAGTTAAAAAAAAAAAGCACAATGGCCTCCTTTGTCATCCACATGGCCTGTCCAGAAGTAAATTCAATGCCTCCCTTCACTGAAAAAAAAAAAAAAAATTCTGCTGAGATTTGGCTATTGAGGTGAATCTAAAGATAAGTTTAGGGAGAACAAATGTTTTGATATTTGTACAATTCACATACATAGTTTCTCCCTACTTAGGTTGTATTTGAGTACTTTTGATCAGTTTTTATAGTCTTTAGGATACAGATAATAAATGTATTTGGTAGATTTATACAGTACTGTTACTTTAAGCCTTTTTTGTGAGGTTGTAACTTGTGTCTTCACAATTTTACTTTTGAATTGTTCACTGCTTGTATATAGGCCACCATTAGATTTCTGTATATGACTTTGTGACCTTACTAAACCTGCTTATCTGTTCTATTGAGTTTTATGTAGATTCTTTGTAAATTAAAAAAAAAAAAAAAAAAAAAAGAAAATCCCCCTGAAGAGCCAGGTCTGACTCAAAAACCCATGTTCCTGACCCCTATATATTATTACACGGGGTGGAACCTTCATGGTGCCCAATGGTCCCAGAGTCACAGTCAGTCAGTCAGTCAATCTGTCTGTCTGTTTGCCTGGTCTTCAAAGTGAGCTACATCCCCAGTCCTTTTTATGATTTTCAGGCAGGGTCTTGTTAAATTGCCCAGCCTGGCCTAGAACTTGCAATCTTCTTACCTTAGCCTCCTGAGTGCTGGGATTACAGGCATGTGTCACCACACCTGGCACATAGTCTTTCTTGAGACACAAAATATGGCTAGAGACTTTCTGTCTCTGGAACTATCACCTCCTCTCTCACTTCCCAACCCCCTTAACTGGAAACTGAACTCAGGGCCTTCATATTGAGTTATATCTCTAGCGTTTTTTTTTTTTTTTTTTTTTTTTTGCAGCAGGGATCAAACTCACAACCTCGCGCCTGCCAGACAGGTGCTTAAGCCACTGAGCCAAACTCCTGGCCCTGGTTTTTTGAGACAGGGTCACACTATGTAGCTCAGGCCGGCCTTATGCTCACATTGTAGCCCAAGCTGGCCTCGAACTCACAACGCTCCTCCTATCTCAGCCTCCCGAGTACTGAGATTAAAGGGCCCTTTTCATTTCTGAGACAGGGTCTCTTTCATTAAGTTGCTCCAAACTGTGATCCTGCTGCCTCAGCCTCCCAAGTATTGGCATAAGCCACTGTGTCTGGCTTCCCTCTCAATTCATGCTTTTACTGGCAAGGACATAGCAATATAGAGACTTAAGAGGTCCAAGGGAATTTTCTGAGTCCCAACAAGCAGGAGTCCAGCTGGAGCTGAAATGGATGGATCACACTGATGATGACACACCAGGAAGAACCAGGAGCAGAGGAGGAGGTAGAGAGTGAGCCTGATCTGTTCTCTGAGGCCCATCACATTGGCAAAGCAAGGTCTTTTGAGGCAAAAAAACAAAGATGTAAAGATGTTTCCTTTGTGAGGCAGAGACAGCAGTATTCTAGATGAAGGAGAGCAGCTTAGTTCTAGAAGGAATCAGACTTAGGAGGAGGCCCAACCTTCTAAATGCCTGATACTTTGGTGCTGTGTCATCGGTAGATCTTTGTATAATTGCTTCTCATGAGCTGTTGGCAGGAGAACCTTGCCAAAGGTAGCAATAAGACAGGCAATCCATGGGAAGTCTGGAGCAGTGACTGTGACATGCGACGTGGACAGGGAGCTGCCCCACATTGGCACCTGGTTTCTGAGACATGGAGTGGGCAAAAAGAGCACATAGAAAACAGGGCCTTGGCAAAAAGAGGCTGGGTTTGGATTGCAGAAGGGTTGGGCCTACTCATAGATCTGCCATTAACCAGTAACTGTTAGGCAGTCACTTTCCCTCTTTCTTTATTTTGTTTCTTTGGCAGTATAAAAACATTATTGCTTACCATGGCAACTGTAAGAAACTATTAAGAAAAGATATCTGAAAGTGTTCTGCGGATTCTCTTACACTGAAAACATTACGTTGTCAAAAATCTGTCCTGCTTTTAGGGACTTTAAATCTGATATGGGTAGGTAAAAACAAGTGCCCATAACATGAGAAGAGCATATATTCAGAGAACTGATACTGAGTTTAAAGCAGTAACTAGAGTGATGGGGAAGGCAATGGGGAGAAGGTAACTCACAAAAGTAGCCGAATTTAGCTGGGTGTGGTGGCGCATGCCTGTAATCCCAGCATGCGAGAGGCTGAGGCAGGAGGATCACTGTGAGTTCGAGACCAGCCTGGGCTACAAGATGAGTTCAGGGCTAGCCTGAACTGCATAGTGAGACCCTATCTCAAAAAATAGGGCTGAGGATTTAGTTCAGTGGCTTAAATGCCTGCCTGGCAGGCGCAAGGTTGTGAGTTCGATCTGTGGTACCAAAAAAAAAAAAAAAAAAAAGGTAGCCAAATGTGGTGGTACACACCTGTAATCCTAGGGTTTGGAAGGCTGAGGCAGGAGGACTGCAAGTCTGAAGTCAGCCAGGGTTACACAGTGAGTTCAGAGCAAGCCTAGCCTACATGTAAGACCCTGTCTCAAAAACAACAACAAAAAAAACAAAACCAACCAACCAACCAAACAAGGATAAGAGCATGAGGGGAGACATGGGTCCCCACGTACTCTAAAGAGAGAGATCTGAACTGGACCCAAGCTATGAATCTCTTTTTTTTTTTTTCCCCTGACTCAGGGTCTCACTGTATAGTTCAGACTGGCCTTGAACTTACTACGTAGCCCAAGATGGCCTTAAACTCATAGTGATCCTCCTGCCTTAGCCTCCCAAGTGCTGGGATTACAGGCGTGCACCACCACACCTGGTAGAAGTGTGCTAAATCAAAGAAAAACAGGCTGGGCAAATGGGCACTCCAGGTATCACAGCCATTCTACATGTCAGGTACAAACCTAAGGCTACAAACTGGTGGCAGGTGTATTTTTACATGGATTACATTGGGTGTGTTTGAAAGAAGATGCTTTAAAATGAAAAATTCACATTTCCTATTCTTTTTAAAAATCAGCAAGTGCAAGATCCTAAGTTTGATTTCCAGTAAAAAAAAAATAAATAAATAAATAAAAAATAAAAAAAATTAGGTTCATCTTCCCCAGCCAGCAGCAATCTTCTGGAGTTTATGACAGGTTCCTACACTCTTATCACCTGTTGTCTTGTCTTGTCTTGTCTTTTCTTTTCTTTTTTTTTTGTGGCACTGGGGATTGAACTCACAACCTCACACCTGCCAGGGCAGGTACTTAAGCCAGTGAGCCAAACTCCCAGCCCTGATTTTTTTTGAGGCAGGGTCGCACTATGTAGCTCAGACCAGCCTTGTGCTCGCATTGTAGCCCAAGCGAGCCTCGAACTCACAACGCTCCTCCTACCTCAGCCCCCACCTGCTGTCTTTTCAACCCAGTGCACTCCATTATCACTTGATCCATCAGCATTTGACCTTGTGACTCCTGTGCAAACAAAACCTTCAGTCTGGAAAGAAGGCTCATGAAAGGAGCTGTACAAAGGGAAATGTAGGCCCCTAAGTACGCTAAAGAAAAGACCTGAACTGGGGCCAAACTATGAACCCTCCTCCATCAGCCAACATCTGGCTGCCACACAGCCTACTACTACCTACCTGACATCTTTGCCCACAGTCATTGACGCAATCACTTTCTTTACTGCCTCCTTCTTCTTTTCCTTCTTGTCGCTGTTGAGTTCTGCCTTCAGTTCGAAGATCTCCCCTGAGAAAAAAAGACAGGCATGAGATATCCATCCCCACCAGGCCAGAGGGCAATCCCCTGTTCGCAATTTTCCAAAGACTTGCAGGGAGACAGAGGGCAGCTTTAGGTCCCCAGCCTCAGGTGGGTCACATGACAGTAAAGGATGATGGTTAGGAGACACAGAAGCCTGGAGGCCATGTTGAATTGAAGTGATAGGAACTTGGGAGATCACAAAGATCCCTGAGGGAAAGAAAAAACACACAGGCAAGGCCTGCTCAGCCAGACTGCTAACAACAGGGAATCAAAGCTCTCTTCAGCTACCTCACTCCACCACAGCCCTCAAGGCTGAATGCAATGAAAGCTGGGTGCTTACGGTTTGTGGTGAGAAGGCAGGATTTGATGGATCCCATACATAAGCTTTTCCTGTTTCCCTAGAACCTGGAGTTCAAACAGTTTGTTCCAGGTTTCAATTTTCTGAGGTAAAATTGGTTGCTCAGCTCTGAAAATGGGAATTCAGCTCCTCTGAGCTTGTTCTTAAGAACTTGATGATATGGAAAAAGGAAATGAGGATGTAGAGTCGGTCTAGGCTTTACCCTGGAAAGAGTCAGTGCCTGCTAAGAGGTTAGAAGAGTAGACTGTATTTCCTTAGCCTTTTTCTGAGTTTGGCACTACACTTCCTCCCCAACCCTTTCTCATTTCATTTTCACACCAATTGTGCATTTCCCATTTTACAGATGAGCAAATGGAATCTGGAAGAGA
Organism: Dasyprocta punctata; assembly: GCA_004363535.1. Lineage (NCBI taxonomy): Eukaryota > Metazoa > Chordata > Mammalia > Rodentia > Dasyproctidae > Dasyprocta > Dasyprocta punctata. The sequence goes on along the minus strand of RJWM01001922.1, from coordinate 84,441 downwards.
CACACAGCTAGTAGGTGACAGACAGAAGATTCAAAACCAGATTTATCCTTTCAAAACCTCTGCTCTAAATTCCTATGTTTAGGCCTATCCAGGCTACTCCTTTGCCTCTGCATCTCTTTCCTCAGTTGTCCTCTCTTCCTTGACTGGAACGCTGAATTCTCTTACTGAACACTCGGAATGCCTGGCATTCAGTGATCTGTGTTAAGAGTGACTGCTGCCAGGAGTGGTGGTGCATGCCTGTAATCCCAGCATTCGGGAGGCTGAGGCAAGAGGATCATAAATTCGAGGCCAGCCTGGTCTACAAAGTGAGTTTGAGGGCAGCCTGAACTACACAGTGAGACCCTGTCTCAAAAAACAAACAACAACAAAAAAAGTCACTGCTATTGTTATTAACTTACCATGTGACACTCTGGCCTATTTTATAGAGTGGACTTACCTGAGGTACAGGTAAAGCAGGGACTACTATGTGAAAGAAGGTGCTGAGAAAGTTCTAGGTGGATTTATTGTGAGAAAAAAGGAAAATTAGTAGGCTTTTATCATGACTTAACAATGTGGTGCTCAGCAAAGAACCTGAGATGAAAGACAGCAAACATGATTTAATAAGAACAATAAAAGCACAGCCCAGGGAAAGCTGCAATGAGGATATTGCTCAATGAAGCCAGGAGGAATCTGCAGATCTTGCAGTTTGAATTTACCAAGGAACATGTGCTTCTCTTCTGCAAGACAGTGACAGGCCGTGTTTGCTTGGTCTGGGATCCAACAGACCACAATTTCCTTGACCTCAGACTTTTGCAGGGCTGCTCATGCTTTACTCAGTGTGAGGCCAGATATAACATAACTACTATCAATTAATGGGTCCAGGCCCAAGGCTGACAGGGTGAACTGCCCATCTAACTGCTTGTGAAATGATTCTTCCTCTAAAAGGCTCCTAAGTCCAATCGGTCATCAAGTTTACCTCCCCAACCACATAAAAGGCATTCAATCCTCTCTACACCCCCCACCCCCCAGCAGGTTCAGGAACCATCACATCTCATGGGAGCTGTGGCCCAGGTCTCCCAGCCTCCCTCCAGCTTCCTCCCTTCCATCCTTTATTAGAATTTGTCTTCCTCACTTGAAAACCATGACTGATATCAGATGTCAGATATGAACACAGGCATCTCTCTTCAGACACCCCCCAAAAGAAAACCTACCCAAAAAACCCTGTTACTGACATGCCTATAATCCCAGCACTAAGTTCACATCCCTAGTCTAGCTCATCAGGCCCTACTCCACTTTTCTCTACATCATCCTCTTTGGCAAGTTGTACTCAAGACCATTCCTTTCCCTTTCCAGAATGAATCACAAGCATAGCATGCTCTCCTTCCCCTTCCCAATACCTTTGGGGGAACTCCACGTGCAGTTCTTCCACAGCCCACTGCACCTACCACCCTTTAGTGTGGTTACTGTCAAATACATGGTTTTCCCAGCTCCACCTCCAATAGAGCCAGGTCAAAGACCCTGCTTGTCTCTTCCACTGCACAAGGCAGGTGCTCAGTAAAAATGACTGCAGTCAAGCACAGTGCAAGACACCTGCAGTCCCAGTTACTTGGGAAGCTGAGGCAGGAAGATCACCTGAGTCTAGGAGTTCAAGGTCAGCCAAGCTAACATAGCTAAATATTATCTTTTAAAAACAAAACAAACTCGGGAGGCTGAAGTAGGAGGAGTGTTGTGAGTTCGAGGCCAGCTTGGGCTACAACGCGAGCGCAAGCCTGGCCTGAGCTACATAGTGCGACCCTGCCTCAAAAAACTAGGGCCGGGAGTTTGGCTCAGTGGCGTAAGCGCCTGTCTGGCAGGGGCGAGGCTGTGAGTTCAATCCCCGGTGCCACAAAACAAAACAAAACAAAACAAACAAAAATAAAACAAAACAAAGATGGGTACAGTGGTACATGCCTATAATCCCAGCAGCTCAGGGGGCTGGGGCAGAGGACTGCAAATTCAAGGCCAGCCTGGGCAACTCGGCAAGACCCTGTCTCAAAATAAAAAATAAAAAAGGCTGGGAATGTAGCTCAATATGAAGGCCCTAGGTTCAACCCCCAGTACCACAGAAACAAAACAAAACCCAACTGGACAATAAATGTAACCCTTGCTGAAGGGCAGACTTCAGGACCTGGCTCAGCTAATTCAACAAGAGACTTTCTATCTGGTCAGCAGGCACGTGTTAACCTCACTTGGAAGGAAGGAAGGAGAGGGGAAGCAAAGGCTAGTCAGAAAGATGCTTACAGGGGTAAAGCACACTCGTCAGCCAGGACAACATCCTCTATTTACTTAAAAGCAGAAAGAACTCAAATCCCTAACAAAATAAGCCTAGTTTAGCAAATTTCAGTGCACCAACTCAGTTGACTTAATGTTGAGTCATTAGATCGTCGGGAAATATTTATGATAATGTCAAATGAAAAACAGGATGAGAACTCTGACTGCAACCATGAAAACACATGTCCATGGATAAGGACCAGATACACACACACACACACACACAGAGTGGGAGACTACTGATAGGACTGTGTGGTTTTTTTTTTTTTTTTTGGCCCTAGGAAAAAATATATTTAAATTAATTATTTTAAGACACACATGTATAAACATTGTATTGTTTCATTAGTGTGACAAGCTGAAAGAAAAAACACATGTATATGTATAGGTGTATGTATATGTATACAAAAAAATAATTAAGATAGTTATACTACTGATTTCTCTGAGTTCACTGAAGAGAAAGATTTGTACTGGTACTGTTCAGAAAATTGAAGGCAGATGTCTTGTGCTCTGGGTGAATGATTTGGGGATGACAATGCACAATATATGTACCATTGTTACCCCTGATTGATGTGCTTTGAAATTTTATTGTAGGTTTTTTCTTCTTTTTTTTTCTTTCTTTTTATGTTTGAATAAACTAGATTTGAAAAATAAATAAATAAACTATTTTGAGCAATGAGGAATAAAGAGAGGCTTTTTTTTTTCCATACTTGGACCTAATGCTGTTTGCTTCTTAAGTTCCAAAAGCAGCAGTCAATTTTTTTTTCTTTTTCTAAGACAGGGTCTCACTATGCAGCTCAGGCTGACCTTGAACTCACTAGGTATCCAAGACTGGCCTTGAACTCATAGTGATCCTTCTACCTCAGTCTCCCGTGTGGTGAGATTACAGGCATGAGCTATCATGCCTGGCGTCAGCAGCAAGGTGAAGGTCTAGGCCATTCCCACTGCTGCCTCTAGGTCTCCAGCCCACTGCTCTTCTCCAGCCCCTGAGGAAGTAGGTGGAAGGGTCAGCCAGGGAAAGAGTAGAGCAAGCCCACGATGAACACACAATACCTTTCTTGGTCGTGGTGAAGTATTTTGAGTCAGTCATTTTGGTCCCTTATCTGTGGTTGGATTCTGCAAGACAGAGAAGAAAAGTGACTTTGAGCTGCGTTTCATTTCATTTCAGTTAGGGTCACAGAGAGAAGAGGAGAAAGAGGAGAAGGAGGAAGAAGATCCAGTACACATAGGCAGGGGAAGATAGCTGCTTATCTCTTTATGGAGCAAATGAACTGTTACACCATGGCACATCACATTTTGGAAAGTAACTCTGAGGGGATACATTTTTGAATATGTATCTCTTTTGACTCAGCAATTCTAAGAATCTCTCCCACAGAAATATCTGCATAAGGACACATGGGCTTTACCACATTGCTATCTATAACAATGCACTACTGGGAATAACTTAAATACCAGTTAATAAGGGAATGACCAGGTACTCTGGAAGAGACTACAGGTTAAAAAAGCACTTAACAGTCAATTACAGCAGACCCCTTATGGCACTCACCTTGCCCGGTCGATTTCTAAATGCTTCACATACGTTTATTCATCCGAGGTTCTGAGAGAGGTACTACCATTACCCTATACAGGCAAATGAGCTTGGGAAAGGCCAAGTTTAAGTGGCTAGGGAGGTTTCTTCTTTCCACAACTTTCTCTAAGCTTCTAAAACAGAGATATGCACTATTCATCTGTAGACAGGGACAAAATCTACACACTGAAGATTCTACAGTATTCCCCAAGTCTGCCTTGGCAATTTTCTTGAAGCATTTCTTAGGACATCTCCCAGTGCAAAACGCACATTGCAAAGTACTGACAATAAGACAAAGAAAGTACCAAAGTTCCCTCATGCATTCAGGAAACAGTACTGAGCATGTACTATGTACTTCAGTAGTTCCTCTTGATGATAAAAGAGGCTACTAAGGAGCCAAATCACTCGAGATACACAATAGAGGCTTCTGGAATTGTTCTGAGGTTTATTAAAAGAGATTATTTACTGGACCCCTATTAAAGCCAGGGGCCTACAAGTATTATCTTTTTTAATCCAACCAGTAGGAAAATAGCTTTTAACTCCATTTCAGATGAGGAAACAGGCTCACAGATGTCATATAACTTGCTCAAGGTCACATGGTTTGTAAGTGATTGGGCTAGGAGATCCTGTCAGGTCTACCAAAGCTTGGTGCTTATGCTGTATTGATGAAATAATTCTGCTTCCCTCATCTGAAAGGGAGGACAGGTCTGACAGTCGCTAAAGACTCAGTCCAAGAAAACTGAGACTTCTAAGGGTAACCCTCCAATCTACCCGTGCTTTTTCCCAGTATTATAAAACTACAAGCCCAGCCGGGAGTTTGGCTCAGTGGCTTAAGCACCTGCCTGGCAGGAGTGAGGTTGTGAGTTTGATCCCCAGTGCCACAAACAAACAAACAAACAAACAAACAAAACTATGAGCCTAGAAGAAACATCTGAACAGAGCAAACTTATTTTGCTTTTTTGTTTTGTTTTGTTTTGGTACCAGGAATTGAACTTATGACCTTGCACTTGGCAGGTTGGTGCAATGCTGCTAAGCTATATCCCTACCCCAAACTCATTTTACTTTGTCCCTCCTGTTGCCTTTTTGGAAGAGAGGCCAACGTGTGAGCCCCCAAAACACTTCCTTTCCATTCATTACTATGTGGGGGCAACATGTAAGGTGATGACGTGACAGATGTGAGGCATCACGAATCCTTTCATAATCTCTGAAAACCAAGCAACACAGCTCCTCTCCAGCCCAGGTGTTTTTCCAGGTTTGGTTTGTATTCCCAAGGGGATGACATTAGAGATGTTCCCCAGCTAAGATTCCATTTCACTAATCAATGGGAAACAAATAGGGACTGTCTCAGGGTTACCTTCAATTCTTTGTAGATTCTGTTAGAATAAAGGAACAAAAGCTTTGCTGTCAAAATTGTACAGAGAAAAAAGATACAATTCTATTTTCCTCTTGCTTTACAAAGTTAAAAGGGGAAGAAGGTGCTTTTCTACAGCAACTGCTGAAAAGAACACAGACCACACATCTGATGCTGCAAGTCCCACAGTGAGGTCTCTATCTTGCCAGTCCTCACAGTATGAGGCTGGGCTGTAGATGGATCCACAAAAAAAGGACCATGTGGGCCTGCCATGCAGCTCTGTCCACCCTCCCTTTCATGCCTGGCCCAAGCCTCCACATACAGTGAGTGTTCAATTGATAGTTATTCAAAGAAATAAAAAGGGGCCACTGGAAATCTCAGAGAAGTTCAACCTGTTCTCAGACAGCTCTGTTATGTAAGGAGTCAGCAGTTGTTTGTTTCTTTTTCTTTCTTTCTTTCTTTTTTTTTTTTTTTTTGTGGTACCAGGGATTGAACTCACAACTTTGCGCTTGCAAGGCAGGCACTTACACCGCTGAGCTAAATCCCTGGCCCCTCTCTTTCTTTTTTTTTTTAAATAAAGCTAGAGTTTTTATTATAATGGTCAGATGGCTCCTGAGGAGGAGGGTGGAAGGAGAAGGAAGAGTGAAGGCATAAGCCTTCTTCTATTCATCTTTTTTTCTGGTACCAGGAATTGAACTCACAACCTCAAGCTTGTCAGGCAGGTGCTGTGTTGCTGAGCTATATCTCCGGCCCACCAGTTATTTCTAAGAGGAATTTATTTAAACATATTTGTGTGTGTGTGTGTGTGTGTGTGTGTGTGCGTACCAGGGATCAAACTCACAACGTGCACTTGCCAGGCAGGCACTTACGCCACTGAGCAAAATTTCCAGCCCTAAAACATCTTTTTTCCCCCCTACCCACAGATAAAACCATTTTCTCAGAGAAATCTCACCAACCTAGAGGTTCCTTCTAAAGTTCTGAGAATGAGCAGGTGAAAAAGATAATGAGATTTCTGCCATACAATAAAGGGCTGCTGGGTTCCAGAAGCCATATTTATTTGAGATTGTAACCGGAAAAAGTATCCAAAGTAGGAGGATATTCTATTCTTCAAGGTTAAATTAAGTGTAAGAAAGGGGATAATTGAGAGCAAAAGGAGCTACAACTCAAAATAACCTCAGAAAATAACTTTTGCCCCTCCTACAACTTTATTTTTATTTATTTATTTATTTATTTAGGTGGTGCTGGGGATCGAACCCAGGGCCTTGTGCATACAAGGCAGAAACTACCACTGAGCCACATCCCCAGCCATCCTCCCAACATTACGTCTAGAAAAAAAATAAATTAAAAAAATAATAATAAAAACTAACTTTAGGACCACTCAGTTCTTTCTTTATTCTACAGCAGAGGAGAGTATTAGGGGCTCCCTTCATCTGCAGGTACAACAAAACAATTGGGGGCCCTGAATTCCCTGGTCACAAGCTTTCAGTGACAGATACAAGTCAGTATCCTATGCAATTGTGCAGGAGGAGGATAAGGTGGAAAAGCTTCTCTATTTGAAAATTAAAAAAGGACAGAAGTCATATGTAGTGCCCCACACCTGGAATCCCAGCCACTCAGAAAGCTGAAGCAAAGGACAGCTTGGGCCCAGGGCTTCAAGGACAGCCTGAGCCACACAGTGAGACTCTGTCTTTCAAAAAAAAAAAAAAAAAAAAAAAGCTAGGGCAGCAGAGTCAGCTAGTCAAACCTGCATGGCTGCTGATAGTTCTGCAGTAGAGCTTCTGATGATATGCCTGCTTTTACAGGTGGCAAGCAGAGCTTTTGATGACACTCCTTTTAGGGGTGCTAAGCAACTATTTCGATTTGGAATTACCCACTAGTCTGCTGGCACAGGCTGCTGCTTATTTCTGCAGAGTGAGACTGATAATGTAGAAACTGTATTCCTCTGAAGCTGATTACAAACAGAAAATTAAAATAGAAGAGGAAGGAAATGACAAGAAAAGTGAAAATTCCATACACGTAGAAAGTGACCCTAAAGCACTGTATCAAAACAAACCCTCACTTCACTGTGAAAGCTCCCCCACAGCCATTGAGCTACTCCTTTCTTTTTTTTTTTTTTTTTGCGGCACCGGGGGTCGAACTCACAACCTCGCACCTGCCAGGGCAGGCGCTTAAGCCACTAAGCCAAACTCCCAGCCCTAGTTTTTGAGGCAGGGTCACACTACGTAGCCCAAGCCGGCCTCAAACTCACAACGCTCCTCTTACCTCAGCCTCCTGAGTGCTGGGATTAAAGGCTTGTGCCACCACGCCCGGCTCTGAGCTACTCCTTTCCTCCTTTCTCTGTTATAAGGTTCCTCATGTCAGTACAAACTGGATGTCAGTGCAAGAGAGATTTTGTACTCTCTCTGCAGGAATAGGAAAAAACCCTACAGTTCAGTCCTAGAGGAGCTTGTACTTACAGATGCCATAAGAAAGGTGCTTTTCTTGGCACTGTCAAGCTGTTGCCATATATAGCATCTCTACCCCATGGAAGCCAAAGGGATAAAGACCTTGATTTCTGACAAATTTGATCAGCTGAATGAGCCACATTTGAAAGCAGGTGGCCAATTCAGGCAAGAAAAAGGTTAGGGTTTGAGCCCCATCTTTGGAAGTGACAGGGAACATTTTAAGAAGCAGTAGTTAAAGGGAATTTCTCTTTTAAAGGTAATTTTTTATTAGAAACTGCTTTGGGCAGTGTGATGAGTCACTCGTGTTATGGAGACTGCATTTTGGGCTGAGATCCCCCTCAATTTTAGCATTTATAGGCCAAGAAATGCCTCAAGGGAACAACATGGTTAAAATTAAAAGAGAGGCACTCACAACAATTGGTTTTGGATTTAAGGAGTCACTGTACCTGTCCTCAACTCAGGTCAACCTTCCCAAACCCACAGAAGATCAGAATTTTAATGCCACATCTCAGAACCAGTTCCTGTGAACATCAATAAAGGAACTGAATAATAAAGTCTGAAATACAGTAGTTTTCTCTTAAGTTTTCTAGAGTAGGCTCTCAGTGAGAATCACTGACACACTGGGCTGGAAAAAAGGTGTAACATAATCAAAGAGTAGAAAGTCAGGGGGCCAAGGATTTAGCTCAGTGGCATAAGCACCTGCCGGGCAAGCGTGAGGTCGTGAGTTTGATCTCCAGTACCAAAAAAAAAAAAAAAAAAAAAAAAAAAAAAAAAAAAAAAAAAAAAAAAAAAAAAAAAAAAAGAAAAGAAAAAAGAAAAAAAAGAAAATTAGGTTGCAGGAAAGAAGAAAAAAATTTCAAAAATATTCTTACCTAATACCTTTAGATTTTAAATCAGACATGGTCGTACACATCTCTATGATATTATAAAATAAGCAGAAGAAGCCGGGCGTGGTGGTGCACGCCTTTAATCTCAGCACTCAGGAGGCTGAGGTAGGTGGAGCGTTGTGAGTTCAAGGCCCGGCCTGGGCTACAAGGCGAGTGCAAGATTGGCCTTAGCTACACAGTGTGACCCTGCCTCAAAAAGAAGTAGGGCTGGGAGTTTGGCTCAGTGGCTTCACTGCCTGTCTGTCAGGCGCGAGGTTGTGAGTTCAAACCCCGGTGCCACAAAAAAAAAAAAGCAGAAGATGCAAATACTAAGCTACAGTGAAGTCAGATCAGTGGCTGCTGATCTGGAAGGGAGCCCATAAGCCCTCTGGGGGTGCTGGAAATGGTCTGTATTCTGATGCTGATATTGGCCACATTGTGCACCTAAGAGTTGACCTGAAATTTTCTTGGTGTAAACCACAAATATTAAAAACAATTTTTCAAAATAACGATGTAACAATGTATCTTCTTGGAAAAGAAAAAAGGGAGATTGGAACATTATATAATTTAATGTGACATAAAACCTAGATAGACATCTTAAAGAATTCATGAATTATATAAAAATCAAGTTTTCAAATTGTGTATGGTGGTACACGCCCATAATTCCAGCACTCAGAAGACTTGAGACAGGAGCTTGGCCATAAGCTCAAAGCCACCCTGGGCAAAACAGTGAGTTCAAGGCCATCCTGAACTACAGAGCAAGACCCTACCTCGAAATTTTAAAAAAGTGAAAAAGTAATGAAGATGTAGCTGAGGGTTAAAGACCTGGGTTCAATCTCCAATACAAATAAATAAAGCAAGCAATTCAGAAAAAAAAAAAAGTACTGTACATCTACCCCAAAACACTCATTCTTCAGTCTCTCAGCTAAAAAAAACTGCTGTCCGAGAGGAGCCTCCTCTTCACTCACTTCAGTCCTGACACTTAATTGTCTCAGACTTCTCTGCAGCTCTCTTCATGCCTTTAATTTAGGATCTGCCCTGTTTAAATGCTGTCAGCTCAGTGACTGGCAGTATGCCTGGCACATTCCAGGAACTCACCAAATGTTTGCTGGCATTAGGAATGAAAAGATGGGTTCCTGGAGAAGTCTGAACACCAGGACCCACAAGAGATAAGACAGAACTCTGTGACAAGCGCCAGGCAGTAAAGACTGGGCATATTGGGAACATAAGGCTTTGCAGTAAACTTTCAACAAACAAGACAAGGTTGATCCAGTGTCCCTGCCAAGAAGTTCAGCTTTGCTATCAACAGCTATGTGACCTTAGGTCAATCCCCCCACCTCTAGCCCTTATTTTCTCCAATTGTCAAACAAAAATTTAACCAGATAATGTGTTTTCAATAAAAGCAGAACTGTTTTGGTTGAAGTAAAACTGGGGAGCCTAGAGGTTGGTTTATTCCACTATGCTCACTTCTCCTCCTCCTCACCAGGGGCCCTAGACACACCCTGTAGTTCCGAAGGCACGGTATGAAAACAAGTCTACTAAATGACAGAATTCCTCCCACATTTCACATGCTATCACTGCCTACTCAACGAAAGACCCATTTTCCCACTAATGGGTATTATTTCTTGGGTGTCAAACAAGAGAAGTGAAATGTGATCATTCTAAGAGCATACCATAAGACATGTATGAGATGAAAGAACAAATTTAGCATGCAGGCTGCACCAGTAAACCTTATTAGGTCTTTGATAGGAAGGAAAACAGTAACGAGTCAAATAGGAAAGGATTTTTTGTTTTGTCCTTTTTTTTTTTTTTTTTTTTTTTGTGGCACAGAGGATCGAACTCACAACCTCCCACCTGTCAGACAGGCGCTGAAGCCACTGAGCCAAACTCCCGGCCCTAGTTTTTTTGAGTCAGGGTCGCACTATGTAGCCCAGGCTGGCTTTGCACTCGTGTTGTAGCCCAAGCTGGCCTCGAACTCAATGTTCCTCCTACTTCAGCCTCCCAAGTGCTGGGATTAAAGGCGTGCGCCACCACGCCCAGCTGTTTTGTCCTTTTTTTGAGACAGGGTCTCACTATGCAGTTCAGGCTGGCCTTGAGTTCACTTTGTAGCCCAGGCTGGTCTCGAACTCACAATGATCCTCCTGCCTCAGTCTCCCGAGTGCTAGGATTACAGGCATGTGCCACCACATCTGGCAATTACTTTTTGTTTTGGTACCGGGGATCGAACTCACGACTTCACCCTTGCCAGGCAGGAGCTTATGCTGCTGAGCTAAATCCCCAACCCCGTAGGAAAGGATTTTAATTCCCCAAAAGGCTGGACAATGGCTAGGGGAAGGATTTCGCTAGTCTCAGGGCAGTGATTCTTGTCAGCCCAGGCTCTGCAATTGGATGAAAAGTGTGCAGTTGGTAGCACTACCACACGCCAGGCACACCATCAGTACTCAGTGAATTAATGAGGAAGCCGATCGGTGTGGGATAGTCAAGGATACAGCTGCAGGAAAAGCGGAAAGAGACATTTGATAAGGTTGTCATGACCCATTTCTGCATGCAAGGATATCTGGGCAGAGAAAACTGATCTCTGAGGTCTGTGTTGGAGGCTTCAACTATTAAACTCATTCCTGATGAAAGCTGTTCAGAAGACTGCTCCCAGGCACATGGAGCCCAAGGCCACTCACAACTAAGGGAAATACTGAATAAAAGGGGTCAGTGTAGTATTGCCATTTTTTCTGCACCTGAAACAAAAGCCACACTTTGTTCCATGTGTTATGCTCTTTCAGTTCTGTCTCAAGGACCTGATTCATGCCACAAATAGTCCCCTTGTCTGTGCACTTGCTCCCAGGACGCTTAAAGTCTGACAAAGACAATGATTTTAGCCATTCCTGCTCACCTAACAGTCTCCTTTTATTTTTTTATTTAACTTGCTTACTTGATTCTTTTTATGGTGCTGGGTTGAACTTAGAGCCTTGTGCAAGCCAGAAAAATGTTCTAACCAATGAGATGCAAGCTCCACACAACAGCATCTATTTTTGTTCTCCCAGTACTGGGGACTGAACCCAGGGTCTTCACACTGAGCTATATCCCCAGTCTTTCATATAAATAAACAAACAAACAAACAAACAAACAAATTGTGTGGTTTTTTTGGTACCAGGGATAGAACTTATAACCTCACACTTGACAGGCAGGCACTTATACCACTGAGCTAAATCCCCAGCCCTAAATAAATATATTTTAAGACAAGATTTTGCAGGGCCAGGCATTTAGCTCAGCGGCACTGGCAAGCACAATGTCGACAGCTTGATTCCTGGTACAAAAAAAAAAAAAAAAAAAAAAAAAAGAAAGAAAGTCTTGCTAAGCTGCTCATACTGCACTCAAACTTGATATCCTCCTGCCACAGCCTCCCAAAGTACTTGATTACAAGTATATGCCACCATGGCTGGCAGAAAGTCTTTAAAAAGGAAAAGGTCCTGTAATCCCAGCACTTGAGAGGCTGAGGGAGGTGGACTGCCATGAATTTGAGGGCAGCCTGGGCTACATAGTAAGCTCAAGGCCAGCCTGAACTACACAGCAAGACCCTGTCTCAATTAATTAATTGATTAATTATAATTAATTGTCTCAATTAACTAATTAAAAGGAAAAGGGTCCTCACAGTTAAGTGCTAAAGTTCATATCACAGACAAGCAAGCAGGTTAGCCCGACTCAATGATTAAAAGGGTGACTCAGCAGTAGAGAAACTGGATTTCAGACTTTATGAGACAATGTGGTTGCCAAACTCACACAAACAGGCACTTTCAAGTCAGTTAGTAACTACGGGAAGACAAATCAAACACACAAGCTTAAATACTCCAAGGTTTCTCTTATATGAGAAACCCAAAATATAAATAAAGACCAAAAATAAGAAGTAACGTGAAACAGGAGATAGATGTTTTACAAATGAGAAGGGGATGGGAAAGGAAAGAGATGTAAAATGAATTAAGATGTTGAATGTACATATACCAACTCCCCACAATGAATGTAATCATTATGTACTGTAAACATGTACTGATAAAATTAAAAATTTTAAAAAGAATACAACTTATGTTCCTTTTCAGGCTCAGCAAGAAATTCAGAAGAGGCCAGGCATGGTGGTGCATGACTTTAAATCCAGCACTCAAGAGGCTGAGACAGGAGGATTGCCCCAGGTTCAAACCCAGTCTGGGCTACACAGTTCAAGGTCAGCCTAAACTACATACCAAGACCCTGTCTCAAACAAACGAACAAACAACCACACATACACACACACACAAAAGGAAAAAGTGGTAGTGGCAGAATTAATGGTGAATGTATGTGCATCACAGGCCACGTTTATGTAAAAAGTTTTAAATCCAGTGCTTACGATAATCTGTGAAAAAAACTGTAATTATACACACACAAACACACACATGCACACACACACACACACACACACACACACACGTACACACCAAGTCTCCCAAAAAGAAGGTATACACACTTCAGGAAAAGAAAAAGTTGTATAAATATTTTAATACTAAATTTATTGAGACAAGCTGGGCGTGGTGGCGCACGCCTTTAATCCCAGCACTTGGGAGGCTGAGGTAGGCAGAGCATTGTGAGTTCGAGGCTGGCTTGCGCTACAACATGAGCGCAAGGCCGGCCTTAGCTACATAGTGCAACCCTGCCTCAAAAAACTGGGGTTGAGGTTTGGCTCAGCGGCTTAAGCGCCTGCCTGGAAGGCATGAGGTTGTGAGTTTGCTCCCCAGTGCCACGAAAAAAAAAAAAATTATTGAGACATCATGAAAATCCTAATGTGCATGTGGACAAAGCAGTCAGTCTACTGGAAGTCAATATCTGGTATGTATTAAAATACTTGTACAACTTTTTCTTTTCCTGAAGTATGTATATCTTTTTTTGGGCAGATTCTGTGCGTGTGTGTGGGAGGTGGGTGGTGAACTTGTGGGGATCTTTCAGCCTCACCCTCCTGAAGGCCTACCAAGTATTGGGATAACAAGCAAGTACCATCATGCCCTGGTAAAATGTTTTAGTAATTTTTTTTTTTTTTGTACCAGAAATTGAACTCAGGACCTTGCACTTGCCAGGCAGGCACTTATGCTGCTGAACTAGATTCCCAGCCCAGGTTTTAATAATATCAAATTCACAGATGAAGAGACTGGAGCCCAAAGAAGTCAAGGCATTTGTTTGGAGTTACACAGTTAAAACATGGTAGTTAACATTCTCTACCACTGCCCTATGATAAGGACACAAGTTTTACTCTGTCCAGCAAAGCAATTCCTCTGAATAAACCCCTGGCAGAGACATGTATTTCATGCAAAAGGGCACATGAAATGAGTTGCCACCTATCACCACAGAATACCTTGGATGTTGAACGACAGATTATTTTAAGGCCAGCCCATGTACCCTGGACAACAGACATACCACGTTTGGTAAAGTGCCTCATGCAAGCCTGTCTGAATGAGCTTGCCAAGTTATGGGCCTCTTGGGATTTGGCTGAAACTTGATCAATCAAAATCAATCTCCTGAGGCCCATTAGCAACTAAAGGCTTCAAAATGAAAAGGAATCAAAGACAGACAAACGCCACATGCAAGCAAAAAAAAAAAAAATTTTTTTTTTAAGTACTGAAGAGTAAATCCAGGGCCTTTGCACTAACCTACATCCTTAGCCTTTAAAAATTAAAAAAAATATATGTATTTTTTTGACACGGGGGTCTTGCTAAATTGCCCAGGCTAGTCTTGAACTTGTGACCCTTCTGTCTTAGCCTCCCAGGGTGCTGGAATTACAGACATGTGCCAGCACGCCTGGCTAAGCAATATTCTTATATCAGCACTGAATCTCTAGAACCTCATTCTTCTCCACTAATTTATATGCAATACTGTGTAGAAAGATTAGCTGCCAAAAAAAGGTAAGTTCCTCTGTATTCTTCTGGAAAGTTTTCAAATTAATCAAAGTGAGGAAAAAGAGGCCAAACACTGCAGAAAAGATTCCTTGTGATCTCTGTTCTCCCCGCTATACAGTAGGGACATTTTCTGGAGAGCCGTCCACTCACCAGGCACAATGTTGAGTGCTGTCTACTGCATGCCTTGGACTGTGCCCCACACAGAAGCATACACAGTAAATGAAGAGCAGTCTTTCCCCATGGAACTCTTACAGATTCAGAGGCCGAGAAAAGGATTGCAGAGGAAAAGCAGAGTGATCCTGCCTTCCAGATAACTGCCAACAAAGTTCAGAGGAAAGCTGGGGGTTAGATGCCTGCACTCTGGGAGGCTGAGACAGGAGGATGGCAAGTTTGAGTCTAGCATCGGTAACTTAGTGAGACCCTGTCCGAAAATAAAAAATAAAGGGTTGAGAATGTAGATCAGTGCAAAGGCCTGCGTTCAATCTCCAGTACCATACCTACCCACCAAAAAAACTCAGGGGAGGATGGCTCTGAGATGGGTAAAGCATCACAAAAAGTCCTTTTAGATGAATATCTTGGCTGGAAAGGTCAGATTTAGAAAGGGAGGAATGGAGGTAACATGAAGAAGACTCACAGATGCCAGCTATAAATAGGGAGGGAACTGAGAACAGCAGAGCGACTACCAGTGTTGGCTGGGGAGCAGGCTCAACGCTGAGTGATTTGAAGCCTCTCTTTCATTTCATTCTCAAGGTAATCCACTTAAAAGCGAGGGATTAGGGACACAGAGAGGAATGGCATATCGTAGGCCCAAGCAAGCCTGTGTGTTCACATGGACTTGGAAGGGAGAAAGGAGCAGATGAAGTTAAGGAAGGATGGGCTTCAGGATGACCCTGCATGGCAGGGTGTACTGGACTCTGCTGGGAGAAGATGGAGAGGTCTTGTTCAATGACAGGTCTTTCACTGATAAACATTTGATACTGCTGATCACTCCTTCTTCCCTGAGGCTTTTTTTCCTTGGATTCCAGGAGGTCTCACCCTTTGTTTACCCTCCTAGCCACTGCACATGCATTCTTAGTTTCTCCTTCAACATCAGAATATCCCAAGGGTTCAGGCTTGACCTTTCTTCTCTTTTTCATCCATACTATTTCACCTCTTGATGATCTCATACAGTGTCACAGCTCTAAGCATCATTCACAAGCTGACAACTCACAACCTTACATCCCTGGGCCCAAAGTCTTCCCTGAACTTGTATATCCAAACCATGTAGGTGACATCTCCACTTGAATGACTTACTTAACCAGCAGACAACTGAAACTGAACATGATGAAAACTGACCTCCAGCTGCCTTCCCTCAACAAGCTCTTCCTACAGTCTAGTTACTACCAACACCATCTTCAGTAGGTTCACAGATGAAAACCTCAGTCACCTTGACACCATACTCTCTCCCTCATACCCCATATCTCATATGTGAGGCAGTCCTATTTGGGGCACCTTCAGAATGAATCCAGAGTCTAAGAAGTGGCTTCACCACTACAACCTGGTCCCATGTCACCAACACTTCCCATTCTATCAATGCTGCTCCCACCCTGCTCCTGACAACATCTCAGCAATGATCCCATTACAGTCCAGACAACAGCATTCCTCTGCTCAATATCCTCCAACAGTTACCTGTCTTGCTCAAGAATAAAAAGCTTAAGTTTCTACCATGGTCTCACAGCCCACAAAGCTCTGGATGAGACGCACTCTGCCTCTGCCATTACCTCTTCAAACTCTTCTCCCCATTACCTCTTCAGCTTGAGCCACATGGGCTTCTTTGCTGATCCTGAACAGGCATATTTCCACCTCAGGGCCTTTGTACATGCTGTTGCCAGGAAGGCTGTTTTTCCAGTTAGCCTCATGGCTCATACTCTTTTAAGTCTTGGCACCACCATCTCATTGAGACCCTCTCTGACCACTTTATTTAAAATTGTACACTCCTCCAACCATCCTCACCACTTCCTAACCCTCTTTCCTCCTTTTTTCCATCAAAGTTCTTATCACCTCTATACTATAAAATGTACTATATACTGTATGCTATAAAATATACTTGTCTCTTTTTCTTTATTCATAATGTAAATTCTAGAACAGCAAACATTTTGTCTGTTTTATTCACCAATGTATTCCTAACTCCTATCTGCAGAGCAGGCAAATAGGCACTCAGTAAATACTTTAAAGACTAGTGTTCAAATATCTTCTTAGGGAATTTGCATGTTTTGTAAAACAATGCCAGCTGGACAGTAGCTTCCCAATGTTCCATTCACCAGGTCTGCCAGGATCAGAGATACAGCTATACTAGGTGTCAAGCTATTTTGACTACTGAACATGCCAGACCTCTTCCCAACCCATGTTATAGCCTATAACTGGAAGGTGTGTAATAATGAGGAGAGAGAGAGAGAGAGAGAAGAAAGAGCAAAGCCTAGAAGATTAGGTGGTAACATCTAAAACGGAAGAAATGTTTAGCACTTCGTTCAATGAAGCCGGGTCACTATCACCTGCTTCCACAAGCTCCGAGAGTGAGCAGACATAGGCGGCGAGGGGTCTGGCAATATGTGAACACAGCCGGCCCCTTCCCTTGCCTTCATAACTCTCCAGACCCACAGGTTCTGTGTTCCACTAAGTGCCATGTTCTCATTGCCTCTGCACTTACTGATCTCCCTGCCTGGGTTGTCCTCTCTTGTTCCAGTTTATCCTTCAACTCACAGCTCAGATAACATCACTTGAAAGATACCTTCCTTGCACCTACTATATTAAGGAGGTATTTTTCTTTTTTTTCTTTTCTTTTGTTTCTTTTTCTTTTTCTTTTTTTCTTTTTCTTTTTTGTACTGGGGATCAAACTCACAACCACTGAGCTAAATCCCCAGCCCTACTTTTTTGAGACAGGGTCTCACTATGAAGTTCAGGCCGGCCTTGAACTCGCTTTGTAGCCCAGGCTGGTCTTGAACTCACAACGATCCTCCTGCCTCAGCCTCCCGAGTGCTGGAATTAAAGGTGTACGCCACCACGCCTGGCTAAGGAGGTATTTTTCTGTCCCCACCCTCTAGTCCTGTTTTAAATTTTTCATATACTTACCGAACATCTTCCATGTACTAGAAGCCAATGCACATACTGAAGATGTAACAGTGAATGAAACAGACAAAAATCCTCCCCTTCACGGAGTTCACATCCTAATAGTGGCCTGAGACCATAAGCAAGATAAATAAGTAAAATATATAAAATTTCAGATAGCAATAAATGATTTTGAGGCAAAGAGAGCAGGGAAGGAAGATCATGGTGGCAGTGGTGTTGGGGAGTTTAAATTTAACTATAGAGAGGTTATAGAAGGGCTTCTTGAGAAGGTGACAGGTAACAGCATGTGGGGAAAAGTCGGCCAGGCAAAGCCCAAGGAGCTAGGAGTGTGACTCAGTGGTAGAGTGGTTGCTTGGCCCTAAGTTTGATCTCCAGCACCACAGACAGAGATAGAAGGAGAGAGAGAGGGAGAAAGAGGGTGAGAAAAAGGACGATGAGGATGAAAAAGAGGAAGAGGAAGAAGAGAAGGGGAAAGGGAAGGAGGGGAAGGAAGGAGGGAAAAAATAATAAAGGCGGGCAGGCAAAGCTGGGCTAGGTAAGGATTCTGGACTCTTACTTAGTGAGCTCGGAGCCTCTGCAGCATTCCGAACAGAGGAGTCCTGAGATCCGGCTAACACTTTAACAGGATCTAGCTGCTATATCTTTTTGTTTTTCCTCATGGTTAATCTGTTTTTCCAATCAGAGCATGATGTTTGGGAGTTGAGAACAGTAACCCTCAACTGTACTAACAGGAGATAATCTAAGAACAAGAGGTTTGTGAAGCTAAAACAAGTCAACACATGCAAAGTCTTTGGAGTTCCCAGCTCATTTTATAGCCAAGTGGCTTTGATAAACATTAGCCACCATTATTACTCCACAGGGAGAGTATTTACCATCTCCTTGCTCTACCCCAGTTTATCTGGAGTTCCTGGACACTCTGGTGCTAACAATGGTAGTTCAAGAGTAGTTAATCCCACCCCTGGTCACATGTTTCTCTCAATCCCTCTGGGATGACATGAGGATGGACATCACCTCAATAGGTCTTTGAATTCCTTAGGAGTCAAGGAACCCTAATATTAACTCATTTATTTATTCATCAAAACTGTGCACTGACTCTGTACCAGACTTCTCACCAGGTGCTGGAAACACATAGTTAAGACAAGTGCTTGTGAGAACTCTTTACTAAGACAGTGCAGTAAACAATCATGCCCACTGTGATCGTTGCTACAGGACACCAAGTAGGGACATCCAGCTCAGGTCTACAAGGTGAAGACTATCTCAAGGGAACCATCAAATAGTGGTGTACCAAAGGTCAAGTGGGGGTTGGGGAGCAGAAAATGAGATGCAGGCAGAAGCAGCACAAAGCAAAGAGAGATAAAGAGGTTGGGCTTGCAAAAGTGGCAAGCCACTGAGTTTCACTGCAGCTTGGGAGGTGGAAGTATAAAGTAGAGGAATGAGAAGGAAAGCCAAGCAAGAGTCAGAGCCCAAAAGACCTCAGATGGTATGCTAAGGAAAGTGAGTTTTAACCCAAGTGCAAGGAGCAACCACTGGCAGATTTTCAGGCAAGACTTTCTTTTTAAGGATTCCTCAACTATTCAGGTGGTATTTTCTTTCTGGAGTATTTGTTCCTGTCTGTGTAAAGAGATAAAGAATAAAAAACTCTTTTGACTTGTGATAATAGAACGACTCATCTTAGACAAAAAGATATGTTCAGAAAGAGAAATATCGTCAAGCAACAGATGCCCCACAACTGTTACAAATACACCAAAGTACACAATCCATATCCAAGCCATGCTTGCCCTCTGCTAGTACTTCAAGTTTTAGTTCAAGTTTTGAGAGATTTCTGGGAAGTGAGCAGTTAAGACACGCAAGTTTCAAGGATGAGTAGCAAAAGATGAAAGTCCAAGCCCAGACTCTGTAGGACCAACAGACTAAACTTGTTCTGAAACACTTTTAGGAAGTGAAACAAGAAGGGTGGGGGAAGGCTTGAGCACATAAAAGTCTGTTTGCAGAAAGAAGCAACACCCCAAAAGCCAGGCTTGCCAGCCTTCCTCAGACACAGGCCCCAGCAGGCATCAACTGGCTTAGGGTCAAAGCACCCTCATAACTACAGGTTCTACATAATTTCCTCATCCCACGCCTACAGAAACTGGGGATGGGGTAGGGGCAGGGGTGGTCTGTATTATTTTAGATTGAGGTTAGAGACTCAGTTGAAGTAAACTGTCCAGTTGCTGAGCTAGGATTGGAGCCCAGGATTGACTGATGGGGAGTCAAGGAGTGTTTCTTCCACTATACCTCTGAGTCCTTCAAACCACTCAGGGTAAAGTCTCTGGTCAAGGGCCAGGGATTTAGCTTAGTGGTATAAGCGCCTGAGTTTGTGAGTTCGATCTCCAGTACAAAAAAAAAAAACAAAAAAAAAAAGTCTTTGGTCCATTCACACTCAACAGATACCTCCACACAACCTCTGAGAAATCTGATTCTTTTAAAACAAGTAAAACTGCCCTTGTAACAGTTTCTAAGAGGTCAGAGAAGTTAAGCGGACTCAATTCGGGATGGAAAGCCAGATGCTCGGAGCTCTGTGCATGTTCCTACTATTTGTGATAAGTTGCTTTATTTCAAATTCTGCCCTGGAAAGGTGGGGATAAGGTGACAATAAGTTTCTGTGAATTCAATGGAACAAGAAGAACAGATTGTAGAGTTAAAAAAAAACCAGTAATGACAATAATATTTACATCACAGTTTTTCAAACGTTCACAGGTTCCTTTTCTGGGGGGACACCAGGGATCAAACTCATGACCTTGCGCTTGCTAGGCAGGCGCTTGTGCCACTGTGCTAAATCCCTGGCCATCATTCACAGGCTCCTTAAGGTTTATAGCATCCAAGACAGGGTAGGAAGGCAGAAGGTCTTTTCTGTGTTACTATTAAGGGAAAATGAGGCAAAACTGGAGCAAGTGAATATTTGTAAAGGAATAAGGCTCAGACTCACACAACCCATCCTTCTTGCCACCAAACCACCTTACCAATTTCCAAGAAAGATAATACAAACCTGCACATTTTTCACAAAGACAAAGACCCTCCCATTGGGTACATTTTTCCAGAACCTAGAACCAAAGATCTTCTAACAGTCTTTACTTTGAAAGGAACGCAGCTCGACTAATTGATTATGGATATTTGCTTTATGGATAAGCTGTTCTGGGTCTCACAGCTCTCAACATTCAGGAAAATCTTAAAATTCTTGCCCTGAAAAGTAAACTACTTAGAGCAACAGCTTGTAGAATATTTTCCTCCTAAAGAAAGCACACTGAATGCCCCTCTTGAAGATCAGACAAGAAGCAACAAAGCTACACCTTGACAAAAATCCACATAAATACAATGGTAGCTAAAATTATTAAAATGATCCTCTAACAGCCGGGCGTGGTGGTGCACGCCTTTAATCCCAGCACTCGGGAGGCTGAGGTAGGAGGAGCGTTGTGAGTTCGAGGCCGGCTTGGGCTACGACGCGAGCGCAAGGCCGGCCTGAGCCACATAGTGCGACCCTGCCTCAAAAAAAACCAGGGCCGGGAGTTTGGCTCAGTGCCTTAAGCGCCTGTCCTGGCAGGCGTGAGGTTGTGAGTTCAA
The DNA here is from genome assembly GCA_004363535.1 of Dasyprocta punctata. NCBI lineage: Eukaryota > Metazoa > Chordata > Mammalia > Rodentia > Dasyproctidae > Dasyprocta > Dasyprocta punctata. The sequence goes on along the minus strand of RJWM01001922.1, from coordinate 63,316 downwards.
GCCCCGGTGCCGCAAAAAATAAAAAATAAAAAATAAAATAAAAATGATCCTCTATCCCAACCCTGCTCCAGCTTCTTCTTTTGTCTGTCTGCACTTTGCCAGTCTCTGAAAACTTGGCTAGGAATCTTGGTTCTGCCTCTACCATTAGACTGACATACGTGATTTAACCTCTCTGCTTCAGTGTTCTCATGAATAAAATGGGTAAGGGGGAGTAGCTACCATATAAAGGTTGCTGTGAGGTTTAAATGCAGCACTGTAAGTAAAGTGCTAAGCACAATGCCTTGTACACAGTAGGGGCTGAATAACCAATAGCTGGCATTCTCGTGGTTTTTGGCTTTAGTACAGGTGTCCCCATTTCGTCACCTTGTTAACTCTAGGGATCCAAAGGACAAAACAAACCAAGCCCTAGACTACGAAGGAACAGGCGGCACAGAGCCATTTCTTGATTTTCCCCCCTTCTAGACCGTGACAATGAGATAAAGCCTTGAAAGACGAGGAGGCCTCAGCAGAGTCCTGGGAATCAGTGTGAAGGGGGAAACTAGGGCCGGAAGAGAAGTTTTCCCTCCAGCCAGGGGTGAATTCTTCAGGGCCTCAGTCTAGGAGAGTCTCTGGGGCGGAAGCCTCAAGAGAGGCTGCGGAGGAGCTGGAGCAGCGAGTGTGCGGGCAGTCGGTCGACTGGGCGCGAATGAATGAACCCGCAGCCCCTCCTCCTCGTCCCGGTTAAGGACGCCGCGCGGGCCCCTCCAGTGCGTCGTCCTTTCCGTGACCTCTGACCTCGCATATCCCTCACCTCAGACCCCCGACTCCCCTCTCCATTTTTCTTCCTGCTTCCTCGACCTCCCTGTTTCCTTACCCTCAGGTCCAAATGCCACCCGGCGCCACGACTCGGCTCGGTTTTGCAGCAAAATGTCCGCGGGTTCCTCCTGCGGACTCCACGGTGCGTCCGAGCTGCCAGCCGCTCCGAGTCCCGCGGCTGTCACCTGCCGGGCGGAAGTGAGCTGCCCGCGCGCGGGCACTTCCGGTGGACGCAAGGCCCGGGGGCGGGGTCAAAAGTACAATCAGGCGGGGGTGGTGCTAGGGGCGGGGCAAGAGGGGACTCGGCGATAAGGGTCCGACTGATCTGCTAACTTCTGCGGACGCGGTGCTGGCGCTTTAGCCTTCACAGCAATCAAAAAACTAGCCGCATGATTGGTAAGTAATGTAGTGTGATGGAATCAGAAAAGGTTTCGGAGACTTTGATCTTCGAGGCCCATCTCGGTGTTACAGGCGGGGAAACTGAGACTCTTAGAGGGGCTGAATTTTATCCAAGGTCACTTAAGAATGGGAGAGTCAAAAACAACAGCTGTAAATCTTGGCAAGTGCAAGACTGAAGCTGGTCTGCTAGGATGAAACTAGACTGCTTAACTGCAGCTCTTTGAGAATTCCGCGTGCTAGGGGAAAAACATCAGACCCGCCAAAGAACTCCATAATGTACCGTTTCTGTTTTACCGGGAACTCAATTTCTCTAGTCGCCTCATTCCTGACTCTGCAACAATTAATTTTCTCTTCTTTCTGGATAATTTCTCTTCATCTCGTTTAAAACATAATATAACCTCTACTCTTCAGATATATTTTATTGAACAAATAATATTGGCATTGTAAAGAAATGGAAATATACTAGTAAGAAAAAGAAGACCCCCCAAAAAAATCACGTGCAAGCAATCCCATTCCCCTGAGACAATCACTGCAAATATTTCAGTAAATATCCTCCCAGATTTGATATATCAAATTAGTATATGTGCTGCCAAAGATAGTACTGTCATCAGGCATTTTTAATTTACAAAGATATTGGTACAACTTTCCCAGTACAAATGTACAATAAATACATTTCTACTTGGTGCTTTCTAATTCTTGTGTAGTTTTCCATAATATGATGGCTTTTTTATTTTGTTTTGTTTTGATAGCAAGAACCAAACTCAGGACCTTGTGCTTGCTGGGCAGAATACGATGGTACTGCTATTCTCTTATACGATCCCTTAAGATTGTCTACTTAGGTTATCAATCTTTTCAATATTATAAAAACTTACTAATAAATAACCTTGCACAGCCATCTGTATGTCCTTTTATAGTTTTAATATTTAATATAAATTTCATATGTGTAATCAGCCTCAACTCCTTTTTAAAATTTTTTAAAACTATAGACTTACAGCAAGTTTTAAAAATAGCACAAAGTAGCTGGGCGTGGTGGCGCACGCTTTTAATCGCAAACTCAGGAGGCTGAGGTAGGAGGAGCGTTGTGAGTTCCAAGGTGACTTGGGCTACAACGTGAGCACAAGGCCGGCCTGAGCTACATAGTGCGACTCTGCCTCAAAAAACAAGGGCCTGAGCCGGGCGTGGTGGCGCACGCCTTTAATCCCAGCACTCGGGAGGCTGAGGTAGGCGGAGCGTTGTGAGTTCGAGGCCGGCTTGGGCTACAACGCGAGCTCAAGGCCGGCCTGAGCTACATAGTGCGACCCTGCCTCCAAAAACCAGGGCTGGGAGTTTGGCTCAGTGCCTTAAGCGCCTGCCCTGGCAGGCGCGAGGTTGTGAGTTCAATCCCCGGTGCTGCAAAAAAAAAAAAAACAAAAAAACAAGGGCCTGAAGTTTGGCTCAGTGGCTTAAATGCCTGTCTGGTAGGTGCAAATTGTGAGTTCAATCCCTGGTGCCACAAAACAAAGAAAGAAAGGAAAAAAGTATAGCACAAAGTCCCACATATCCTTCATCCACTTTCCTTCAATGATAACATTTTATTTATCTGTACTGTGATGTTAAAGCCAGTATCTTGGCATTGATAAAATACCATTATCACAAACACAGACCTTATTCTGCTTTTGAATCATTTTTTAAGTGGGCAGGAAGAAACAGATTGCTTTTTTTTTTTTTTTTTCCTGCAAAAACAACATACATTTATGTTCTCATCATTCTGGAGGCTGGAAGTCTACGATCAAGTCCAGACTGGTTTCTTCTGAAGCCTCTCCCTTTGACTTGCAGATGGCTGCCCTTTTACTACTATGTCCTAACGTGGTCTTTCCTCTGTGCACCTAGCATAATTTTATATGTCTGTGCACAGATGTTTGGAGGAACTATTTCTTTCTTTTTTTTTAATCTTTCGGTTTTTTGAAATGGGTCTTGTTATGTAATTCAGATCAGCCTTGAAAAAACTAGAGGAAATTTTTCTAGTGATAAATGTTGGCAAATGTCATTAGTTTACTGAAAAACAAAATTTCACTGGGAATATGATACAGAAAGAGAAAAATTATCCAACAAGACCAACAAACCTAAAGATACCAGCTTGGAGAGCTTATGTACAAGTGACAAATTAGTTGTAGAAGCAGAGCTTTACGATTTCCAAGGAGAGAGCGGTCACTGGACCCAGCTGCTCCAGAAGGACTTCTCGGGGAAGGTGCCATTTGTGCTATCTTGCCCAATGAAAACAGTTGCATAGGCTGAGATGGCAAGAAAAGACAATCCAGGGAGAAGGACAGTACAGAGGCAGGATGGCTCCCAAGACTTCTGTTCAAGGGAGCTGGGCATCTGACATCTTCAGAAAGCTTGAGCAATTCAAACCCCCTGCTCTGCACCAGAACCTGGGCTAAGTGCTAGGCAGTCAAATGGGTGAGGCAAAGGCCCTGCCCTTGCTGAACCTACAGTTTGTTTGGGGAGAGTGACAGAGCAGTGGACATAAGTGTGATTGGTGCTGTAATAAGGGTTGTGCTAACCATGGGAATCCTGAAGCTTCCTTGGTTTGGAAGGATTGGGGAGAACAAGACAAATGGAGGTATTTAACCCTAGAACTCCAGAGCAACAGTGAATGTTTTGGTATACCGGTAGTATAGCAGGTGGCATGCAGACCTTATTTGCTCCTTATACCACCCCCATGAGTTAAGAACTGATTCTGTGGAACTGTAACTGAGCACTTAAATCCAATAGTGTGAGCAGTAGAGATGAAGGCCTTGGTCCCAGAGTCCCAGCTCTAACCAGTCCTACTCATTTCACCTAAAATACATTAGTCATTCCCACCTGAGCTTGCTATATAAGGGATACACTACTGTACAAGGCATGGCCTAATCCATCCTTGAAGCTCACTGTTGAGTGTGGGAGTAAAACCAAATAAATGGACAAACTATAACTCTGAGTGATCTGCAGGACCAAGGCTGCACAAACATCTCAGGCTCCAAACTCAGCCTGGGAAAGTCACAGGAGACTCCCTGGAGGAGGTGACCTCTAGTTTAAACCATAAAAGGTAATGTTATGGCTTGTATCCGATGTCCCTCCAAGGCCTCATGCAGTAATAGATGAGGGTTTTCAAAGGTGATGGGATCTAGGGTGTGCGATGCTGGCATCAAGGATGTGATGCTGGAATTGATTCATGGTGTGATGCTGGGATTAAAGGTGTGAGTGCCACCAGCTCTAGGGGTGGGTAGCCTGAATAAAATATAAGGGACAGAAAGAGGGTCACTTGTAGCTTGCTTCTTGCTGCTTGTTTCCTTCTGCCTGCCCTGCTTTGCGATGGACTATCTCTCCTCTGTGATGCCCCTCTGCCTTGGAGCCAGCCAAATATGAACCAAAACCTCTACAAATTGTGAGCTAAATAAAGATTTCCTCTTTTAACTTTGGGTGTTGAGTGTTTTGTCTCAGCAATAGGAAAAGTAACTAAGACAGGTAAGGTCCACAGTAGTACTAATAGTTATTGTGATCTAGATACAATGCAAGGCTCATGTACATTTTCTTTCTGTGGTACTGAGGGTTGAGGGCTTAGCATTGAGCGACATGTCTAGCCCGTCTTTATTTTTTATTTTGAGACAAGGTCTTGCTAGGTCATCGAGTCAATTCTCCTCCCTCAGCCTCCCACAGTGCTGGGATTACAGGTTTTCACCACCACCAACCCTGGGTGTCATCTACATATTAATTCACTGAACTCACCTAGTAATTCAAGGTTCCCTGACTGTCCCCAAGTAGAGATGGAAAAACAGTGCAGTGGGTAGAACCGATTTTTCCTCTACTTTTCTGCAGGTCTGAACCTTTTCTCCTACAGCTCAGCCTGACAGAAGAGTTAAAATTATAAAAATAAGAGGAAACGTAGGTCCGTGTCAAAGGTTGGATGATTAGAGCTCGCACAGGTGGGAGACCGAAACAAGGAAGAGGAGCTCCCCAAACCCAGCTGGCCACACTGCATGAGCAAGTCACACTCACTGTCCAAGGCCGATAGCTGGGCTAGAGATGTAGCTCAGTGGCAGAGCATGTGCCTGGTATATACACGGACCTGGGTTCAAACCCCAGAACTGAAACAACAACAGCACAAAACTATAGTGACAACTGAAATGCAAACCTGTGGCATACATGGCCTGCATGACCCTCTGAGACCCCAGGCTCAAGAGGAGTCCCTTGCCCCAGGATGGGTGGAGCAGAGCTAGTGATGTACCAATCTACCTGGAGAGAAAAAACCCAACTTCCCCTGTAAATTCATCCTTCCTAAATATATTATCACCTTCTGGTTGGAGGAAACAATTTTTTGTTTTGTTTTTTGTTTTTTGTTTTTTTGAAACAGGGTCTTGCTGTGTAGTTCAGGCTGGCCCTGAACTCTCTGTAGTATAGGCTGACCTCGAGCTCATGGCAATCCTCCTGCCTCAACCTCCTGAGTGCTGGGATTACAGGCATGCACCACCATGCCTGCCTCAGGAGGAAGCAATTTTTAAACTTTTTTCTGAGCCCTACTACTGTGGACTTGATCTAGCCCCCAATCTCCTAAAATGAATTACAGCAAAGGCTTAAATAAAAGAGACAAGTAATATGTTTTGGAGGAATCCAGGAAAGTCGAAACTCTCTCCAGGAGCTAAGATGGAAGACTTCTCTGAAGCACCCATATTTATTGGTTGTTCAAAAAAAAGGGGAAAGGATAGCTAAAGTAAAGGCGGGAAACTGAGCAGGACCTTGGGAAGTATAGATCAAAGGCTTCTCTAAGTGGTAAATCTTTCTAATTAAGAGAACTGTTGGATCTCTAAGGTTGGTCGTTTATTGTTCTGGAATAGGGAGTGTCAGCAGCCTGAAACTGCAACATTATCTTGTCTTCAGAAACTGTGAATATGAGCTTTTCCAGAAGTCCCTTTGTGGTCAGTAATTTAACCCTTACATAGCTTGGTCCCTAACACCCTACTCATTTTGCCCTGTTCAGTTGGCTGGTGTTGGACAATGCTGCCCACCTCTTCTGGCCTCAGTTTCTCCTCCCAGAGCACTCTGCCAATACCATGGGGCAAGCACCAATGTATGCCTCTAACATCCATCATTTCATTAACCATCACTGTTCTTAAGAGGATGATGCCATAATAACCCCATTTTGCAGACAAGCACACTGTAAAGTTAAAGGATTTCCCCGACTTTACATAGCAGCAACAGGGAAAGCTGGAAGTTCAGGCCAAGGCTGATGACTGGGGCGGGGGTGTTCTTTCCCCCTTGGGAGGTTTCCTCCAATCAGAGGAAAGTTGGGAGCTCTGATGGAACATGCTGCAGGCAATGTGTGATATTTTAGAAAGTCCCTTCTCCTTTCTGACACACGGGATCTCACAACACTCTTCCCATCATTCCTCCACGGTGGGTACATAAGTACACAATCAACACTCCTTATCTGTAGGTCCTGCATCTGTGAATTTAACAGATTGTGGAACAGAAATATATATTGTGCTTGCCAAGCAGGTGCTGTGCCACTGAGCTACATCCCCGGTGGGACTAAAAATATTTAAAAACTGGGTATGTTGTTTACATGCCTATAAACCTAGCACTCAAGGAGACTGAGACAGGAGGATTGCAAGTTCGATTCCAACCTGGGCAACTTAACAACTGAGTGAGGTGCTTCCTAAAAATAAAAAAGGGTAGGGGATGTAGTTCAGTATGAAGGCCCTGGGTTCAATCACCAGCACTGCAAAAAACAAAAAAGAACTGCATCTGTACTGAATATGTACAGACTTTTTCCCCCTTGTCATTAGTTCTTGAACACTATGCATAACAACAATTTACTAGTATTTACACAGTATTAGGTACCCTAAGTCATCCAGAGCATACTGAAACTATGCAAAGAACACACTACTCTACATAAGGACCTAGAGAATTCATAAATTTTGGTGTCCACAGGGGTCCTAGAACCAATGCCCTATAGATTCCAAAGGATGACTAATTACTGTGCTGTACAAAAGAAATACAGTATTTTCCCCCCTCTGTGCCCACTAGAGGGCGCGCGGGTGCCATTAACCAGCACCCTTTCCTTCTAAAGAAATCATTGAACACACACCCTGATGTGTTCCAAGTTTCTAGACTCTTCTCCCTATGTGATTACTAATCCTCTATTCCGGTCTCTGTTTGCTTGCTTCTTTTTGTTATTTTTATCCTCCAAATCTCCAGAAGTTGCCACAGATCCCTTCTGTGAGGCAGGTGGTGACTGTCCTTCACTGTAGTAATAACACCAGGCTCCACCAGCTGAGGGTCGGAGGCCCCGTACACTTCTTAAGCAAATCAGGCTCTGCACACCCTCCATTTTTTCCTGTTGCAAATGCCCAGTAAACCATCCTGATTTTGCCGGGAGCAAAATTCTGCTCAATCTCTGCTGGCTCCACTGCTGAAGGCTGCCTCATTGAAGGCTCTGTTCTCTCAGGTGCCCCTGGGCTGAACCATCTCCTGGTGGCACAATAAAAAACAAAACAAAACAACAACAACAAAAAACAAACAACAACAATAACAAAAAAAACAGGCTTTGAACCCTACCCACATTCAAATCCCCAACTGTGGGACCTCAGGTTCCAGTCTAAAAACGGGCCAAATTGTTCAGCTCAGTCATTTCCTGGCTGTGTGTTCATGAGTCCATGATGTAGCCTCCATGAGCCTCAGCTTTCCCATCTGGAAAATGGAATCATTACCTACTTTACATAGATGTCAAAAGAAACAACATTTGTAGGGAGCTAACACTCTTAGGGCAACATCTATTTAGTACTAAATAAACAGTAGTGATTGTGATTGTTTAAGGCCATCCACTAGGGCACAAAGAAATTGTCAATAAACCTTAATATAGTAGATACTGTTTGTATGTCATTTTTTTTTCTTCCTGTGCCAGGGATGGAACCCAGGGCCTTGTGCATGCTAGGCAAGTACTCAACTGCTGAGCTATGCCCCTGGCTCCATATACCATTCTTTGATCATAATATAAACTAGAAATTAGCAATAAAACCAGAAAACTGATCCTATGCCTTGCAAATGAAACATTCAATAACTCCTGAGATTTCTGAGTAAGTGAATTCAACATGTGTAGGCAATTCCCTTCTTAAGTCTCACTAAAACAATAGTACAGAATTTTTTATGGAAAAATATACATACAATTTACCATTTTAACTACTTTCAAGCTTACAGTTTTGTGCATTCAGGTTGTTGTGCAGCCATCACCACCATATAGCACCAGAACTTTTCATCTTCTCTAAATGAAACTCTACACCCATTAAAGATTAATTCCTCAGTCCATGCTCCCCTCTTCCCTGGTAACCACTGTCCAATTTTCTATCTCTAAGCAGTTAAAAATTTTTATTAGTCCATGTCTGCAGTACATAATGATTACCTTCATCATGGGAAGCTGGTATTTCCATGAATTTGACTATTCTAGGTACTTCATATAAGGAAACCATATGGCATCTATTCTTTTGTCTGGTTGATTTCATTTACCATAAATAATATCTTCAAGGTTCATCTATGCTGTATAATATGTCTGGATTTCATTCCCTCCCCACTTTTTTAGGTACTGGAGCCTTGCTCTGCTACTGACCTTTACCCCCAGCACTCCTTTTTATGGCTGAATAACATTCCACTGCAGATATTCTGTGGTAATTAATTTTTCTTGTCAACTTGATTGAATTAATAAACACCTAGGAAATTAGTAAAGCACATTTCTGGATGTGTCTGTGAAGGTATTTCCAGAGATGATTGGCACATGGGACAGCAAACTGAAGGCGATACTACCCTGGATGTGGGTGGCATCATCAAATAGGGTGGAAGCTCAGATGAAACAAAAACTCTGCTTTCTGGCTGCCATGAAGTGAGCAGCTTTCCTCTTTTGCCACATTTCTGCCTTGGAGTCAGCCAACCAGGAAAGGACACCTCTGAAACCATGCACCAAAATCAACCTTTCCTTCTTGCAACTGATTTTCTCAGGTATTTTGTCACAGTAAGAACATGCTGACTAATACAAAGTCTGTCATTATTTCATTGCTCATTTGTCCTAGCTCTGGCCATGGGAATTTCTTCAGATTGCCCCCATTCAACAAGCTTTCAACATTTCCTTTTTTAGTTCTTCATTAGTTTCTTGTGCCTCAAGATGTTCCAGACTCATCTTGTATTTCTCCTGCCCCAGCACCGAAATCAACCATTTTTCCAAACAGCCTTGCTCCTTTTTATTGGAGAATGGTATTTGGAAACCAAGATCTGAGTGCTGGGTATGCTTGTTGCTAGGACATTTCATGTTGTCTAGGTCCTTTCAGGGGATAGAATGAATCTGTAAAATGTTAAACTATTTGATTATATTATGTCATATAAGCTGAAAAACAAAACCAAATAATGCAAAAAAAATTCTGAGCAATATGGTGCACACCTGTAATCTTAGCACTCTGAGAGACTAAAGCAGGAGGATCATGAGTTCAACTAACTTACTGTCTCAAAATAAAAATCTAAAAAGGACTGGGAATATAGCTCAATACAAAAGCTCAGGGTTCAGTCCATACAAACAAACTAACAAATAAACAAAGTTATTCTTTTCCATTTATAGCATTCTTTGACTAGGTTCCCAGACAGCTCCAACTCTGCTACTGCTGACCTCTCCTGTGCCCAGATGATGAAAACAATGGTTTGGGTTCTGCTCTCCCAAGAATCCCTGGGGAATAATCAAGCCATATTCCAGTTCATTTGCATCATAGGTACTGTTTGGTACCTTTCAGCACTGAAAAAAGAATAACAGCAGACAGGGAGCAGTGAGGAGCCCTGCCTGGGGGTGCCCAGGTCTGTTTCTGAGACTCTCCCACAAGTGAGGTTGGTTGATCTTGAGAAGAACGCTGTAGTTCCCTCAGCCACTCTATCCACAAAGTGAAAATGCTAATACCTCCTTTATGGGGTTAAAAGGATAAAATAGCTCCTAGCAAATCTGTATTTGTTTTCTGTTGTTATATAACAAATCACCACCTACACAGCAAGTTCAAACAACAACCATTTATTAGTTCACAGTTCTGTAGGCCAGAAATTAAGCATGGCTTGATAGGATTTTTTGCTGGAAATCTCACCAGGCTGAAACCAAGGTGTCAGCTAGCGCTGCTATCCTGTCTGGGTTCTCCTTCAAGCTCATTCATTGTGGCACTATTAATTTCCTTGTGGCTCTGAGCCTGAGCTCTCAGTTTTCTTTTTTTTTTTTTTTTTGCGGCACCGGGGATCAAACTCACAACCTCGCACCTGCCAGGGCAGGCGCTTAAGCCGCTGAGCCAAACTCCCGGCCCTGGTTTTTTTGAGGCAGGGTCGCACTGTGTAGCTCAGGCCGGCCTTGTGCTCGCGTTGTAGCCCAAGCCGGCCTCGAACTCACAACGCTCCGCCTACCTCAGCCTCCCGAGTGCTGGGATTAAAGGCGTGCGCCACCACGCCCGGCAAGCTCTCAGTTTTCTTTCTGGCTATCAGCCAGGAATTACTCTGAGGCCACTTTCAGGTGCCTCCCAGCTCAGCAGTGGAGACCCTGCCTCCTGTCAAATCTGTCTGGAGTTTCCATTTCTCTCGGATCCTCTTCTGTTACCAGCCAGAGAAATTTTCTACTTTTAAAAGGTTCATGTAATTAGGTTGGGTCCATTTGGATAATCTATCTTTTTGAAGTCAATTGTGCCAGGTAACATAACCTACTTATGAGGATTATAGTATCTCCCCTATTTCAAAGTTTCACCCACAGAGGGCAGAAATTAAAGAAGGGCAAGGGTCAGTTGGGGGATTACTGTAGAACTCTTTCTGCCACAAAATTTAAAGACCTACAGATATATAAAGACAAATGGTCTGCAAAATGAAGTAGTTGTGTAAGTTCACTTCGTAGGCTTTCATAGGTCACAGAGAGGCCCCTTTAAGAACCTAATGAAAGCCGGACTTGGTGGCGCACGCCTTTAATCCCAGCACTTGGGAGGCTGAGGTAGGCGGAGCATTGTGAGTCCGAGGCCGGTCTGGGCTACAACTCGAGCTCAAGGCCGGCCTGAGCTACATAGTGCGACCCTGCCTCAAAAAGCCAGGGCTGGGAGTTTGGCTCAGTGACTTAAGTGCCTGTCTGACAGGCGCGAGGTTGTGAGTTCAATCCCTGGTGCCGCAAAAAAAAAAAAAAATCTAATGAAGCCGGCGTGGTGGCTTGCACCTGTAGTCCCAGCTACTCAGAGGACAGAGGTGGGAGTTCTGGGCTGCAGTGTACTATGCCGATCAGGTGCCCACACTAAGTTTGGCATCAATACGATGACCTGCCGGGAGTGGGGGACCACCAGGTTGCCTATGGAGGGGTGAACTGGCCCAGGTCAGAAGTGGAGCAGGTCAAGAATCTAATGAAAACTGGACCAGGGATATAGGTCAGCAGCACAAACGCTTGCCCAGCAAAGGCAAGGTCCTGAGTTTGATTTCTGGTTTAAAAAAAAAAAAATCTAGTGAAAACGGTAGCCTCCTTTAATGAAAAATCAGAAAATTTCGGCATTTACAGACCCTTGAAGATTATATCAGGTATTTGTAACCTGGACAATTTCTATAGATCCTTTTAGATCTCTAAGATTCAGTGAGAACATTCACTGACACTACCAACCAGTGCATTTATATGTGGTAGGCCTGCTGAAAGCCTGTAAAACATAAGACTACGTTCACCCATGACTCAGCCCCCCTTAACCCCCTGCTATGTTCTTAAAGTGCTGATATTAACTGACTGTCTGCCAGGATGTGCTGTCCCTGTTGCTTTTATAAGATAACATATGATAAAATATTGGCCTCCCTGCAAAATGATCTCACCTAACAAGTTGACACAAATTCCAGTAAAGTAAAAGGGTAAGGATAAGACTTTCCCGTGTATGACTATCACTGAGAGATAAACTGTTCTAACCAGGTTGTGCTTTTTGCTTTAAATTCTGCTCACTGTAAAAGTTCAACATTGTTCTGAGCCTCCCTGCGTGGAGGATCTCAGGCAGTCCAGGCTGCTTTCCACCTCCCTGCGTGGAGAAACTCAGACAGTCCTGGGATTGCTCTGAACCTCCCTGTGTGGAGGATGTCAGGCAGTCCCAGCCAGCTGGTTATTGTTATTTATTTATTTTTTGCGGCACTGGGGATCGAACTCACAGCCTCACACCTGCCAGACAGGTGCTTAAGCCACTGAGCCAAACTCCCGGCCCTAGTTTTTTGAGGCAGGGTCGCACTATATAGCTCAGGCCGGCCTTGCGCTTGCGTTGTAGCCCAAGCGTGCCTTGAACTCACAAAGCTCCTCCTACCTCGGCCTCCCGAGTGCTGGGATTAAAAGCGTGGGCCACCACGCCCAGCTTATTGTTATTATTACTAAAGGCTCCCAAACTTCTGTTTTGGCCTTGGCCTCCTTGGTCTCATTGGTCTCATTGGTCCAGTTCACTGACAGACTATTACATGCATTTATATGTGACAGGCTAGGTTTACTGTATATATATATATATATATATATATATATATATACACATGTATATATATACATATTTCTGTATTTTACGTGTATTTACTAATATAGATCTACTTATATGGTTTTTCCTATATGCATAGAAATTACCCTGAGATTATAATTTTATTAAGTACATACTAAACTTACTAATTGTGCTTTCTTTTCTTTTTTTTTTTTTTTTTGCAGCACCAGGGAATCAAACTCACAGCCTCGCGCCTGACAGGCAGGCACGTAAGCCACTGAGCCAAACTCCAGGCCCTAGTTTTTGGAGGCAGGGTCGCACCATGTAGCCCAGGCTGGCTTTGCGCTCACATTGTAGCCCAAGCAGGCCTCGAACTCACAACGCTCCTCCTACTTCAACCTCCCAAGTGCTGGGATTAAAGGCGTGCGCCACCACGCATGGCTAATTGTGCTTTCTTCAGGTGACTGTTAACTAGGTTACCAGGGCATACTATCCTGCATGTATTATGTGCCTTAAAGTACATTTTGGGACTGGAAATGTAGCTCAGTGGTAGAGTACTTGCTTAGTATCTGTGAGGCACTGGGTTCTAGCCTCACATCACAAAGAGAGAGACAGACAGAGAGACAGAGGGAATAGGCAGATACTCTTCCACTTTTTTATGAGAGAATTGAACACCTGTGGATTTTAGTATCCTGGAACCAATCTCCCAGAGACGCTGATGGTCAAGTGTATTTTTATTATTTATGTTATTTCTCCAAGCTATGTATTATTATCACTTCTTAAAGATGGAGAAACTGAGGCTTAGAGCTTAGCTAGTAAGTGGCAGGTAGCATGTTTAAGCCCAGCTCTGTGGGCCTCCAAAGCTCAGGTTATTTTCCCTAATGGATAATGGGAGTTAGGAGGTAAGAGGACATGGGGGAAATGGACAAATCCACATATACAGCTCCAAGGATTGTAATAGATGCCTCAGAGGTCACACGAATTTGCAACCTGTCATTTTGGCTGGAGTGAATGACATTTATCAGAATTCCCTTTTGCAGATGGGCCACAGGAAAGATTTTTGTGCAAGATGTGGGGAGCAGAAATAAACCCACAGCCGTGTTTGTTGCTGGGGTTTGAATCCAGGGACACTCTACCACTGAGCTATGTTCTCACCCCTCCTTTTATTTTCTGTTTTGAGACTAAATTGACCTGGCTGGGTTGAAACTTGCCATTCTCCTGCCTCAGCCTCCCGAGTACCTGATGTTACAGGCATAAGCCACTATCCTCAGCTTCATACGCGTGTTTACTGCTCATGCGTGCTAACGCTGACTCAGTGCATTACTTTGTTAATGTGAGGTCACAACCAGTCTGCAACCTCTCTGCCTTCCCTTGGATCACTCTTGAACTCTCTGACTCCTGGTTGTGTGTGTGTGTGTGTGTGTGTGTGTGTGTGTGTAGCTCTATGAAGAGGGACTTGTCTTCTTCAAGACCCGCACGCATACCATCAAGGTCAGCAGCAACAGGCACAGACAAGACCCAGGTTTCCGCCCAGCCCCTCTGTGAATTCCAGCATCTTCTTGCCGTCTTTCACTTTTGTATCTCTCTTCCCTTCTTGTGGACTTCCAGTTCTCACCTCAGATTCAAGGATGACAGCCTTGCAGAGACTGCCTATCTAGCTCCCAGAATCACGCAAGTCTAAACAACTGGAACAAAGTTCTCACTCTCTGTCCTAGCGTTTGTGCTTCTCTGCTTGAACCCTGAGTAAACTGGGTCAGATGCCTGGGCTCAAAAGAAGCTGGTACCTGCAGCTCTGGGTCTCCAAAAGCCATCAATATCAGGTCCTCTCAAGGAAGCCTGCTCAGAGTCCAGTACTCTAATTCCCTGTAGCCTTCAGTGGCTGCAAATGGACAGACCTTTCCCAGGTGCTGCTAACCACAAATAAGCTACAGTTATCTGCTGAACAAAATAAAAAGAAATCCAGAATCCTAGAAAAAAGTCATTATAGTTGGACTTGGTGGCATTCGTCTATAATCCATTTACTAGGGAGGCTGAGGCAGGAGGATCAAGAATTGGAGAATAGCCTGGGCAATTTAGCAAGAACTTGTCTCAAAAAGACAAACACAAAAACCCCACAAAAACCTCAGCTCTTGGGCTGGGGATATAACTCAACAGCAGAGCACCTGCCTAGCAAGTGTGAGGTTGTGGGTTCAATGCCCAGTACAAAACACAACAAAACAAACAAACCCAAAAAACCAAAAAACACCCCAAAATCCTCAGTTCTTTAACATATGGGGCACCCTGGAACTTGTGTACCCTTGTGACCAGCCAAGGCTGGTGGTGAGACTCTGTGAAAGTGTGTTAGCCCCCTCATATCGGTATGCTATTAGATGCTCCCCAGGAGTGGGATCTGGGTCTTGGTGATGAAGTTGGATGCTACTCTAGCATCTCCTTAAGTTGGGAGGAATAGGCACATGTGAGCGCCCAGCTGAGGCTGAGCTGGACTCCATGCTGTCTGCATGGTCTAGTCCCAGCCTTGGCTGGCCACAAAGGGACTCTAAGGCCTTGTCCAGTAAGTCAGTGAGGTGCCAGGGCAGCTGGGAGGTGGGAAGAATCCGGGGCAGGGGAGTGGGGTGCTGCCCTCCCCAAGAGGTCTTCAACATTGATCAGGGTAAATTCCTTGTGCAAGACTGCCAGCTGCATGCGGGAACTCTGGGGGCTGTGGCTCCAGACCCTCCAGTTTGGGCAGCTGGGAGTACACAGTTGGGTTAGTACCACCTGGGACCTACACTGGAGCTACCCTCCTAGGAGCCCATGGCTGTCATCACTCAGGATAGGAGACCGGAGACAGAGGGCTGCAGACACATGGGGATTTCTGTCAATCATTTGCTGATTACCAACTGTAACAAATTAACCCCTGTATCAGTCAGGGTTTAGTAGTGAAACAGATACAACACAAGATATACAAATGTATAAGAAATTACAAAATTGGCTTACAAAGGTCAGCCATAAAGTCAAATGAGGAAGCATGCAGAGGGTGTCTGAAGACTAAAGGTTGGAGGATTCAGCCCAAGGGCTGGAGCTTACTGCAGTGTCCCCTGTAAGTTCCTATCAGGAGGCCGATGGGTCTGCGATGGAACACTGAAGAATCTACAATGGAAGGCTGAAGAGTCTATGATGAAGACTGAAGAGTCTATGACAAAGGCTGAAGAGTCCCAGGCAGAAGCCGAACAGTCTGAGCCAGAAGCCAGGAGACCACCGTCCAAGCTGAAGGCAAAGACTGGAGCTCCTTTGAAGCAACAGCAATCAGTCCCTCCTCATCTGCCTTTTATTGTGTGCAGGCTACTCCCCTGGGGTGGGTGTAGCCCTCACACCATCTGCTGTGCCCTCCTCTTAGGCTGAAGATGTTACAAACTAAAGACTCTGGCCCCCTGCTGAATCACCTGAAGTTCTGAAGTTCTCAAATTGACACAATGAACAATATCCTAGAATGGTAACTGCTTGTCCTCTACACCCCAGGATGTAGAGCTGCTGAGTCACTTAGTTAAGCTTTTACACTTCTCAAGTTGACACAGTGTATAAACCACAATAATCCACCACTTGTCAACTTGGTAACCAGACACATTTCTTTAAATCAGTCTCCAGATATGAATACATGCTTATAATTACGCCTAACATGTTATAACTATCCTGCATACAAACGGAAACGTAATAATTCCCTCACCAGAATAGGTGAATTTTCCTTTGGTGATGCTTATTCTTATCATTTCACAACTTGAACACTATAACACAGTTTAACAGTCCATAAGGCTATTAACATTATATTACATTAGAACCATATTAGGGGAGACATAGTACAATTATAATCCTCTTCTCTGTAGCTGATCACAGGGTCATAGCTGGTATTTAGAACTACCTTCTTCCACTACCCTTTCTGTATTCTCTTGGCCTTCAGCAAGCACCTCGGCAGGTCTCGGTTCTTTCCCTGGTGGCGTGACCCCACACCTTCATTCCTGAAGGCTCTGGGTAATTTGTCATTCTGCCTATATTAGGTTGTTGTAATTTCCCATTGACTTTAATAACAGGGCATGGTAACACTAAGAGGCACCCTAAAGGATCGCCTGCACTCAAGTATATTCTTCCTTTCCTCCATTGTGGAGTAGTACTCCAATTTCCCCTTCATAGTCTGGGTCAATCACCCCTGACAACACTGTGACTCCTTGTTTAGTTTGTTTCCTCAGAGCCAAGAGGAGACCAAAATGACCAGGGGAAAGTCTTAGCTTCTAGTTCAATAGTATCATTGTTGTGCTTCCTGGTATAAGCCTTCCCCTCTCTGGAACCAAAACTTCTAAGCCAGCAGAACATAAGGTCATGGGGGCAGGAAGCAAAAATTTTGCTAGTGGATTAATAGGGGTAATGGTGAGTGGGCATTCCTACTGCTGCCCTTGAATCCTGGACCCATGAATCCTGGCTATGGGAGACACAGTACCATATAGTAGAGGCTGATTCAAAGCATATATGGCCTTTAGAAGTACCTTAGCCCAGCCTGCAAGCTCTTGCCACCTAGCTGGTGCCTTAACTGCATCTTCAAAAGACCATTCCACCTTTCTATCAATCCAGCTGCTTCTGGATGATGAGGAACATGATAAGACCAGTGAATTCCATGAGCATGAGCCCACTGCCTCACTTCTTAGGCTGCAAAATGTGTTCCTTGGTCAGAGGCAATGCTATGTGGAATTCCATGACAGTGAATAAGGCATTCTGTGAGTCCACAGATGGTAGTTTTGGCAGAAGCCTTACAGGCAGCAAAGGCAAATCCATATCCAGAATATGTGTCTATGCCAGTGAGGACAAAGTGCAGTCCCTTCCAGGATGGAAGTGGCAGGTTGAGAACCCCGGGGAATGGTGCCATATCTCGGACTCAGTGTCAGCTTCTGCTGCTGGCATATTGGGCATTCAGCAGTGGCTGTAGCCAGATCAGCCTTGGTGAGTGGGAGTCCATACTGCTGAGTCCATGCATAACCTCTGTCCCTGCCACCATGGCCACTCTATTCATGGCCCCATTGAAGAAGAAGGTTGGCCACCATCCACAGGACAGGTCATTGTATCTACTTGATTATTAAAGTCCTCTTCTGCTGATGTCACCTTTTGGTGAGCATTCACATGGGAAACAAATATTTTTACATCCTCTGCCCACATGGAGAGGTCTACCCACATACTTCTGCCCCAAATATCTTTGTCACCAATTTTCCAGTTGTGTTCTTTCCAATCTCCTGGCCATCCAGCCAGAGCATTGGCTACAGCCCATAAATCAGTATATAGTCACACGTCTGGCCATTTCTCCTGCCAGGCACAATGCACTACTAAGTTCACTGCCCAAAGTTCTGCCCACTGAGATGATTTCCTTTCACCACTGTCCTGCAGGGATGTCCTAGAAAGGGGCTGTAATGCTGCAGCTGTCCATTTGCGCATGGTGCCTGCATAACATGCAGAGCCATCCGTAACCCAGGTCCTAGTCTTCTCGTTCCCTGACAGCTGATCATATGGTACACCCCAGAAGGCAATGGGTGCATGCTGGGAAACAGAAGGCAGTATAGTAGGTGTAGGAGCCATAGGTATCTGGGCAACTTTCTCATATAATTTACTTGTACCTTCTGGACCTGCTCTGGCTCAATCGCGAATATACCACTTCCATTTAACGATGAACTGTTGCTGCGCATGTCCAACCTTATGACTTGGTGGGTCAGATAATACCCAGGCCATGATAGGCAACTCAGGTCACATGGTGACCTGATGTTCCACGGTCAAGCATTCAGTTTCCACCAAGGCTGGGTAGCAGGCCAAGAGCTGTTTCTCAAGGGAAGAATAATTGTCTGCAGATGATGGCAGAGCGTTGCTCCAAAATCCTAAAGGCCTCTGCTGCAATTCACCTATGGGGGCCTGCCAGAGACTCCAAACAGCATCTCTATCTGCTACTGACACTTCAAGTACCATTGGATCTTCTGGATCATATGGCCCCAGGGGCAGAGAAGCCTGCACAGTGGCCTGGACCTGCTGCAGAGCCTTTTCTTGTTCTGGGCCCCATTCAAAACTAGCAGCTTTCTGGGTCACTCAGTAAATGGGCCAGAGCAAGACACCTAAGTGAGGAATGTGCTGCCTCCAAAATCCAAATAACCCCACTAGACTTTGTGTCTCTTTTTTGGCTGCAGGGGAAGTCAGATGCAACAACTTATCTTTTACCTTAGAAGGAATATCTCTACATGCTCCACACCACTGGACTCCTAGAAACTTCACCAAGGTAAAAGGACCTTGAATTTTTGTTTCATTTATTTCCCATCCTCTGGCTCTCAAATGCTGTACCAACAAATCCAGAGTGGTTGCTGCCTCCTGCTTGGAGAGTTAATATAACCCGGAAGCAAGACAGTGAAGGTACATTGCTGGCCTTGCCAGCTGAAAGCAAATTGTTTCTGATGGTCCTTACGGATAGGTATGGAGAAGAAGGCATTTGTTAAATCAACAGCTGCATACCAAGTACCAGGAGATGTGTTAATCAACTCAAGCAAGGAAACCACATCTGATACTGCAGCCGCAATTGGAGTCGCCACTTGATTTAGTTTACAGTAATCTACTGTCATTCTCCAAGACCCATTTGTCTTTTGCACAGGCCAAATGGGAGAATTAAAAGGAGATGTGGTGGGGACCACCACCCCTGCATTCTTCAAGTCCTTGATGGTGGCACTAATTTCTGGAATCCCTCCAGGAATGCGATGCTTCTCCTGATTTACTATTTTACCAAGCAAAGGCAACTCTAATGGCTTCTGTTTGGCCTTCCCAACCATAGTAGCCCTTATACAACAGGTTAGAGAACCAGTGTGAGGATTCTGCCAAGTACTAAGTATGTCTACCCCAATTATGCATTCTGTAACAGGGGAAATGACTACAGGATGGATTTGAGGACCTATTGGACCTACTGTGAGTTGGACCCTTTGCTAAAATGCCATTGATCACCTGACCTCCATAGGCCCCTCACTGGAGGGCCACAATGGTGTTTTGGATCCCCTGGGATCAGTGTTAGTTCAGAACCAGTGTGTAGTAGTCCCTGAAATGTCTGATCATTGCCCTTACCCCAGTGTACAGTTACTTGGGCAAAAGGCCTCAGGTTCCTTTGAGGAAGGATGGGAGAAACACTAACTGTAGAAATTTTTGGCACATCAAGATCCTTCCCCAAGGTGACCTGTCCTCCCCTTCATTCAAGGGGTTTTGGGTCTGGAAACTGGCTCAAATCTGGAAACTGATTGAGGGGTTGGGATTTCCTGTTACCCTGAAAGGAAGCAGGCTTCTATTCATTTGCCCTTAAATTTTTTCGATTATATAAATCTAGTAAAAATTTTGTAGGCTTCCTATCTATTTCACTTTTGGGAACACCATGGCTAACCAGCCAGCGCCACAGGTCTGCACGTGACAGGTTATTCTGGTCATTGTACTGCTTCTGCA
Source organism: Dasyprocta punctata (assembly GCA_004363535.1). NCBI lineage: Eukaryota > Metazoa > Chordata > Mammalia > Rodentia > Dasyproctidae > Dasyprocta > Dasyprocta punctata. Next base: position 43,166 of record RJWM01001922.1, on the reverse strand, counting down.
GTGTATTATGGTAAGCACCGGGACCCTGCCTTTGGTGTCTGTGTGCTGCCACTTGACCTCCGCCACTCTGGGATTCAATCAAGCCCATTGCCCTTAAATGTCCTAATTGAGCAACCGCAGTCCCTACCGTGAGGCCTGGCATACAGAGAAGGGCAATAACAGGGCTCTTCAGGGGTGCTGGTGCTCCCCTCACAAATCTGTTTCTCAAGGAGCTGGTGAAGGGCATATTTTCTGGATCATCCCAATGTGGAGGATTAGGTTTAGCTTGACAGATCCACTCCAGCATTCCCATTTCCCTAAGCCTCTGAATCCCCTCATCAATAGTAAACCATGGAATATCGGGCATTTCTAACTCATTCACAGTAGGCCATCTTTTGAGCCATACTTCTGCCAACCAGCCAAATAAACTATTAATACCCTTCTTCACTCCATGAGCTGCAACATTAAATTCAGAATCTCTGCTTAATGGGCCCATATCAACAAACTCAGCCTGATCCAGGCGTATATTTTTTCCACCATTATCCCACACTCGTAAAATCCATTCCCAAGCTTGTTCATTAGGCCTCTGCTTATAAGCGTTAGAAAACTCAAGAAGTTCTTTGGGAGAATAGCGGACCTCCTCACGGGTCACACTATGTACCTCACCCTTAGGAGCCTTCGGTGATTTGAGTCTGGTTACCCTTCGAGGCTGAGCGTTAAACTTACATTGCAGTTCAGTCAACTGAATTATGAGGGACAGTGTCTGTGTTTCTGCAATCTCAGCCTTGTGGTTAAAAGACAGAAGATTTTCTTTCAGGACGCACTCAGAAACTTTTAAATTTCTTATCTGTGTCTGGAGCTGGGAATTTGAATCTTTGAGCTCTCTATTTTCCTTTATCAGTTTGTCCTTACCACCAAAAGACTTTAGATTTTCTATGGATGTTTTGAGCTCATCATTTTCTTTCAGTAATTTGTCCAGGGATGCTAAGATCAACCATCCAGCATCATTATATTTCCTACTCTTCCAAAGAAATTTAAAATTGTCATGTACAGAGTCATTAAATTCTTGACATCTCACAAGTGGTGAATTAGGATAATCAAATGGATCTATAAGGCATATTAGGTTAAACAGTTCATGCCAAGGATTATCAGTGTACCCCACAGAAGTAGAAGGAGAGACCATGGTGTCTTTAGGTCTCATCAAATTGCAGAGCCAACTCCAGGAACCCCTGAAGCCATTAAAGAATGCCATCATTATAAATCTGTTTCTCTAGAGCCACTCCCAGTACCAAAATCCGTATCAGTCAGGGTTTGCTAAAGAAACAGATAAAACACAAAATATACAAATATATAAGAAATTATAAGATTGGCTTACAATCGTCAGCCACAAACTCAGAAGAAGGATCGTGCAGAAGGTGTCTGCACGCTGGAGGCTCAAGGGTCCAGTCCAAGAGCTGGAGCTTAGCGCAGGATCCCGTACCAGTTCGTATCAGGAGACTGATGGCTCTGCAATGGAACACTGTAGAATCTATGATGGAAGGCTGAAGAGTCTATGATGAAGACTGAAGAGTCTATGACAAATGCTGAAGAGTCCCAGGCAGAAGCCGAACAGTCTGTGCCAGAAGCCAGGAGACCACCATCCAAGCTGAAGGGAAAGACTGGAGTTCCTTTGAAGCAACAGCAATCAGTCCCTCCTCATCTGCCTTTTATTGTATGCAGGCTACTCCCCTGGGGTGGGTGTAGCCCTCACACCATCTGCTGTGCCCTCCTCTTACACAGGCTGAAGATGTTACAAACTAAAGACCCTGGCCCCCTGCTGAATCACTTGCAGTTCTAAAGTTCTCAAATTGACACATTGAACAATATCCTAGAATGGTAACTGCTTGTCCTCTACACCCCAGGAAGTAGAGCTGCTGAATCCCTTAGTTTAAACTTCTAGACTTCTCAAGTTGACACAATGTATAAACCATAACAGACCCAAACCTTAGAAGCAGTGATACCATGGATAACTCTTACATTCTTTTTTGCTTATATACATTTCCTGAATTTTCCACAGTGAACACAGATTGCTTTCATACAGATGGTTCCATAAGCACATTTTAAAGATCTATAAAGCATTCATCGTATGATGGGCTCTAACATTATCTGATATTGGGGCTTTCCTTGCCTCAATACCCTTAATTTCTCAGGAGCCCAGTGGGGCAGAGGTGAGCACACTCATTTTCCAGGTAAGGCAAATAAGGCTTCGTCAGGTAAAGTCACATAGAACACACAGCAAGTCAGTGGTGAAGTCAGAACTTGAACTCAGCCCCTTAACCCCAAAGCCCTTGCTCTTAATTATGTTATTGAGCTCCAATGGCAGCCATCCTCTGCTGTGCTTGGACCCAGGCCCAGCTGTCAGTGGTCATTAGTCAGGTGCAAGCAAATAGGCACATGCTCCAAGAACTATGCATAGGAAGCAGTTTTTCTTACTGCCCCAGTGAATAGTGGGCTTCCTAAGCCAATCTTCTCATTCCAAGAACAGCCCATGCTCATGCACACCTGTTGGCCATTTTTTCCCCCCAGTACCAAGGATCGAACTCACGATCTCGTGCCTGCCAGGTAGGCGCCTGTTGGACTTTTTAAAACTATATACTTAAGCCAGGTGTGGTGGCGCATGCCTTTAATCTCAGCACTTGGGAGGCTGAAGTAGGAGGAGTGTTGTGAATTCGACGCCAGCTTGGGCTACAACGCGAGTACAAGGCCAGCCTGAGCTACGTAGTGCAACCCTGCCTCAAAAAACTAGGACTGGGAGTTTGGCTCAGTGGCTTAAGCCCCTGTCTGGCAGACGTGAGGTTGTGAGTTTGCTCCCCAGTGCTGGGGGAGGGGGGGACGCTGTATACTTAATCTAGGTCTTTTTGTTGCTGTCTAGCCACTCTCTGTTCCCACCAACCCATAATCCTCCTCCTCTGGGATACCTGTCCTGCTTGCAAGCAAAGAACACAGTGGAAGGAGCTTCTCTGGGCTCTGAAGGCTGGGCCTGAGGAAAGAGGTGCCTGGGAAGTGGTTTGCCCACATGCAGAGCACAACATGTAGAGCTCTAAGATGGGCTCCTTGCTAATCACTTCAAAAATACAAATTAAAAAAAAGTTTGTCAGGCATGGTACATACTCCTGTAATCTCAGCCACTCAGGAGGCTGAGGCAGGATGATTACAAATTCTAGCCTAGTACTGGCAAGTTAGTAAGACCCTGTCTCAAAATAAAAAATAAAAAGGGGCTATTGATACAGCTCTATGTGAAGGCTCTGATCTCAATCTCCAGTATCCCACACATACAAATAAAGGAATGAGCCGGGTGTGGTGGGGTACACAATCACAGCATTCAGGAGGCTGAGCCAGGAAGATTGCTGTGAATTTGAAGCCAGCCTGGACTACATAGTGAGCTCAAGGGCAATCTGAACTACATAGTGAGACCCTGTCTCAACAAACAAACAAACAAAACAAAACAAACGAACAAAACAAATAGATTAATTACTTGATGGGCTGGGGATGATCTTAATGATAGATACATCTTGTCTACCATATGCAAGGCCCTGGATTACATCCCTAGTACTGGAAAACAAAAAAAGTGACATGTGTTTGTGATTTTAAAAAAGTTTGAACAGAACAAAAACTCCTCCATTTCCACTTGCAGAGGCTGTCTCTGAGCCCCCTCTAAGAGGGCTGCCTCCTCAGTCCTCTATGTTTTGTGCAGATTTTTGTGTTTGTTTTTATTTTTTAATTTTCATTCTTTTCTGTGCTACAGATTGAACAAACACTAGGCAAGCACACCACTGACTTACATCCCCAGCAACCTTGTGTGGGCTTTTTGGCCTCTCTGAGCCACTGTAAAGTGGAGAGAATAACATGGCCTCTCCACAGGGTTTGCAGTGGTTGGCTGATTCAAGAGTGAGGTACCTATAGATACAATGTTTGGCATAGGGCCAGCATAGGAGACCTGCTCAGTGGATGGTGGTTATTGTACCTGGCGATCTGAGACTATTCCACTGTCGCTAGAAGAGTCTTGGGGCATCCAAACTCCATAAAGCCTATCCAACTGCATTAATTAATAATGCTCACAGCCACAGTAGCAGGAACCAGTCAGGCCTTGTGCTCAGCACTCTGCCCAGGGTCTGTACAGCAGTATGGGAGCTCTGGTCTGCATACCACCCTCCTTCACATTCAAGGGCTGCGGCTGAGAGGGCTTCCAGAGCCTTCTATGAGACAAGCCCATGGCAGGCACTGCAGGCTCCTGCTACTGCACCAGGCGTTGCTTCTGTAACCTTCCCAAGCTCCTGGCAGCTGTAAATCTTCTCCTGGCAAGGACTACAGAGGCTCAGCCTGGTAGTTTGGGAAGGCTGACTCCCTCACCCTCCTTCCGGCTCTGTAGGATCCAGCTCTTCTCTGAGACCAGGTCAGGACACCCAGAATCAAACAAAGCAGCAAGCTTGTCCTCACCCCCAAGGCCATCTGGTGAGGCTGGGCTCGCCATTCATTTCACCTGGATTTCTTCCTCTCTGGACCTCACTTTCCCCACCTGAAAAGCAAGGCACTTGATTCTAGATCTTTCTGAAGATTCTGATGAGAGTCATAGTCACCACCTCTAAAAAAATGTTCACGCACAAACACACATGCGCACATGACACAAAATTTTACCAGCCACTTGGCCTACCAGATCTGTCATGAATCTCCCAGGTTAAACTTTCACATTTCAAGAGCTACTGTTTTTTCATTTTCATCTTTTACTTACTTGGGGGGTTTTGGTGCCATGGATCCATCCGAGTGCCTTCTGCATACTAGCACTGACTGAGATCTATCCCTAGACCCAAAGAGCTACTGTTACTTGCTAAAACAAGTTGCAGAACAGAATGAATAGTTTAAAAACATAAGTATTAAAAAAATGTAAAAGATTTAAAGAGCCAGGCATGGCAGTACACACCTGTAATCCCAGCACAGGGAGACTGAGGCAGGAGGACAACGGATTCATAGGGCTACATAGTGAGTTCAGTTTGAACTGCATAGCAAGACTCAGTCTCAACAAAACAAAACAAAAGTATTAATATGTCCATGTAAATACAAAGAAAAATCTGAAGGAATCTATATAATAAATGATTCCAGAGTTGCTCTTTAAAGAGTGGGATCTCAAAGGCTTTCACTATATACCTCAGACATTTTAAATAGGTGCCTGTTACTCTTAGGAATTCTTTTCTCATTTAAAACACCATCCTATGATGTTAGCAACAATCTCAAATTCTCTAGCCCATTTATCCTTTGTTAAGCAGAGTGAGTCAAACAGGGACCCTGAATGGTAATGAGGACTCAAGCCTCTGAAGTCTGATACACTATCCATCAATAGAATTAGTCATGACTTGACACTTAGCCCTATGTCTCTATGGACAAGGGTAATTAACCTATCTAGGCCTCAATTTGCCTTTCCAAAGGGTGTTAGTGGTAGTACATATACCACAAAGGGGTTCTGATTTTAGTAAGAAGAAAATAATAATAGTAATTTTTGTTTTTTAAAGAACAGACTTAACTGTAATTGCAGCACTTGGGAGGCTGAGACAGAAGGATTATGATGAGTTTGAGACCAACCTAGGATACACAGTGAGTTCAAGGCCAGCCTGGACTGCACAGTGAGACCCTGCCTCAAAAATCCTAAAAAACAGAACAGACTTGAGTGAGGCAGGCTTTTGAGGACACTGCCTGGTCCCCAGTAGAGTTGGTAGGTCTCAGAGCTGCATTCATTTGCCCTCGCTAACTTTTTCCCAGATGGTAGGTCTCAAAGTGGACCCCTGGGAAGTCCCCTCCAGGACCAGGAGCTCAGAGGACAAATGTAACTCAAGGGATCCAGCCTGGACTCTGGCATCTGGCACCAGTTCAGCAATGGGGATATAAAAAACCCAGACATCACCTCATCGCTGTCTCATCAAAAAAGGAGACTTTCTTCCTGAACATCCCTGCAGAGGACAAATTCCTGCTAGTGTGTTGCCTGGGAGGGAGCTGGAAAAACAGAGTAAGGAAGTTGGGGAGTCCTTCCCTCTTGGGGGTCAGAGGACAGCCCTAGTAATTATGGCAACTCTCAGAATGCCATATTGGTAACCATGACAACCCCACTCCCTGGCATCCCAGGCATTAGTAAGCACCTGGCAAACAAAGTCCCTTCTTTCCCATAATCCTGTGACCCTGCAAAAAAGGTACTGGTATCTCCTTCTAACAAGAGGAAGCTGCTCTCTAAGGTGCAGGGTTTTGTTTTGAGGTTGCTGAGCTATAGTTGGGATTTGCCTAAGGGTGAATAACCCCAAAGCCATCAGCTTCGTGGTAGCCAAGAGCCTAGGATCCAAGCACAGCTCTCCTCACTCCTGAGACGCTGAGCAGGTATGAGACCCATCCTGAGCACTTCTGTGTCCCTCTCAGGAATGCTGGGAGGAAAATCTCACCTCTTTCTCCAGGTTAGTTCTGTCATGAGTTTACATGTGAACCTTTCTTAGAAGATTCAGTCTGAGCCGGGCATGGTGGCGCACGCTTTTAATCCCAGCACTCGGGAGGCTGAGGTAGGAGGAGCGTTGTGAGTTCCAGGCCGGCTTGGGCTACAACGCAAGCGCAAGGCCGGCCTGAGCTACACAGTGCGACCCTGCCTCGAAAAACCCGGGCTGGGAGTTTGGCTCAGTGCCTTAAGCGCCTGCCCTGGCAGGCGCGAGGTTGTGAGTTCAATCCCCGGTGCCGCAAAAAAAAAAAAAAAAAAAAAAAAAAAAGAAGATTCAGTCTGAAACCAGAGCCTGGCAGCCTCAGAAAGAAAACAAAAACAAACAAAACCCCCTACAGAACCAGACGATCTCCAAAAGTAATAATACTTAGGTTCCCATGGTCCCAAATACCCGTCCCCCCCCACCCCCCGCCCCGTCTCTGGCTCTGGCTCTGGCTCTGTCTCTGTTTCTCATCTTTTTGAGACAGGGTCTCAGTATGTAGTTCAGGCTAGCCTTGAACTCACTTTGGAGCCCAGGTTGGTCTCAAACTTGCAGCAATCCTTCTGCCTCAGCCTCCTGAATGCTGGGATTACAGGCATGCACCACCACACCTAGTACAGATACCCATTTCTAGGGGACAATCTTGCCACCCCAGTTTAAGGTCCACATGGCTTCTCCTCCCTTAACCCCTACCCTCAAGGACATAAGGTCAACTCGCACCTTGTGGAGAGCTGGTCAGCCCTGTAGGATTCTTAGGACTCCTTAGCTCGGCTCCTCAAGACCACAGTACAACCTAGTAGAGATGGGCCTCAGGAACATGAATACTTTGGCTCATTTTCCTTTCCTTTTCTTGTCTTTGATCACTACTGAGTTGGTGGACCCAAAGGAGACTTTGATATTTTCAGAGAAACTAAGAATCCAGATTTTTATGTTAAATTGCCAGTGTTTAATACTGACAAATATTCTGGTCATTTGATCATTTGTCACGTGATCTCAGACCTCACTGCCCTTCTTCAGCTCTGCTTAGACTTCTGAGGGTTCACCTCTGCAAACTACATTTCCCAGGTTCCTTTGCCAAGCAGGCTCTGGTTAGATTCCTGGGTGTACAGGGGCGGGACTTCAAATATTGGTTCACTCCATACACCGCATCCTCTGTTTCTCTGTTTCTGTCTCTCTCTCCCTCTCTTTCTTTGTCTCTTTCTCTTACACACACACACACACACACACATGCACACACGCGCAGAGCTCAACTGTTAGACTTTTGCAAATTATTCTTTTTTCCTTTTCTTCTGTTTGAAATAAAATGGATTTGAGAAAAAAGGGGGGAAAAAGAAAAAAGAACAATTTTGAAATTTTGTTGTAGGTTTTTTTTTCCTTCTTTTTAAAATTTTTATCCTTGAAATAAAATGGATTTGAAAAAAAAAGAAAAAAACCCAAATTATTCTTATTGTGATCCTTAAAATGATCTGTTTTTCTGGTAAGGCCACTTCAAATCTTTTTGTTTGTTTCATTTATTTATTTATTTATTTGGTACTGGGGATTGAACTCAGGACCTTTACACCAGGCTGTGTCACCAGCCCTTATTATTTTTTATATTGAGACAAGCGCTTGCAAAGTTGCTTAGTGTCCCAGTCTGGGTTCAAATTTTGGATCCTTTTGCCTCAACTTCCCAGAGTGCTGAGATTATAGGAATGTATTACTGCATCTGGCTTTCCCCCAACATTTAAAAAAACTGTAAACAAAACATGCTTAATGGTATCCTAACTGCTCAAGAGGCTGTGGCAGGATTTAACCATGGGCTTGAGTCCAGCCTCAGCAACACAGACAGATCCTATCTAAAAAATATTGTGTAAAATGTATATCACCCCAAATGTGTCACCTTTTCAAATTTTTAAGTGTACAGTTCAGTAGCATTAATTACACTCACGGTGTTGTCAAACTGTCACTTTTATCTATTTCCAAATCAAATCCCTTAAATGTCTTTTGGGGGCAGAACCATGCAGGTCTATAGGCCACATGGTGGACAAGCTGCTCAAGACACCTACTTCGTGGAAACATTATGCCCTATTCTCATGCATTCCCTTCTTTTAACACCCCGAATCCCACAAGGTTAATGTGAGTGGGAAGAGCATGCCAACTTCATAAGAGAAGGAAACTGAGGCTCAGGAAAGCCCGAGGCTCCAGAGGAAGTCAGAGGGGACCTGGACACCTGATTCCCAGCCCTCTAATCTGTACCCACCCTCTGCCCTGTGAGCCCTCTCCCCGACCTTCTGAACCTGTGCACACATCCCCTGCTGCCCTGCCTCCCAGTGCGGGTAGACTGCAGTAATTGTGTTCCCCCTTGGAGGGTCACATAGAGAGTGGGGTGGGCGGGGGGTCCTGGGTCTCTGCTGGGCCCTAAGGGTAGCAACAATACCAACAATACCACCTACTATCAATGCACACTCAACTCCCTCTGCCTTTGGGAAGGGAAGCAAGAGCACTGAATGCAGGCTCCAATGGTCTGGCATCCCTGCTTTTCATCAGGGAGTCTAACGGGAGCTCAGGGTGGCAGGAAAGCCCTAAGCCTCTGTAATTAAAACAAATAGCTGGGCACATGCCTGTAATTCCAGAAACTAGAAGGCTGAGGCAGGAGGATTGTAAATTCAAGCCCACTAATGACTTAGTGAGACCATATTTCAAAACTGTAGAAAAGGACTGGGATGTAGTTCAGTGAGAAAGTCCTAGGTCCAACCCCCAGTAGTGGTCAAAGAAAAACAAAAACAAACAAACAAACAACAAAACCCCAGATACTATTAGGGAAGAATTCCTACATTCACCGTCTCTTAATCCTCAGAGAGAACAGAGGTGGAGGCAGAACCACCTGGAGTGGTGGAGCTGGGACTCAGGGCCACCAGAAGCATTCTTGCCTGGCCCTGCCCCCACCCACATCCTTGTGTTCCTGCCCTTCCCTGAGCCCACTCGGTCTGGCTGCTGTGCCTTTGCGCAGGCTGTTTCCCCACACTGGGCTGCCTCCTGGAGGGATAAGGAAGCAGGTGTCAGACTGGGCTGAAGGGAGACCTCTCCCCCACCCCCAGCCTGCCACAGCCCTGCCATAGCACAGCCTGCCAGGGGTGTGGGCCAGAATCCAGCCTCTGCCACAGCCGGTGGGGCGGAGCCAAGCAGGCAGCCTGACCAGCTGCCAGGGAGACCCCGAAGCAGTGGGAGGACCTGGAGAGGTGTGCTAATCATCTTTTCATCACTGTGACAAAACACCTGTCACACAACTTAAAAGAGGAATTATTTATTTGGGTTCACGGTTTTAGGCCATGGCTGGCTGGTTCCGTTGGTGTAGGTCTGAGGTCAGATAAAATGTCAGGGCAAAAGGGTGTGGTGGAGAAAACTTGCTCACCTGACGCAGAGAGGAAGGGGCCAGGGCCAAGATATAGTCCCCCAAGATCAAAGCCCAAGAACCCATTCCCTTCAACCAGACTTCCCCTTCTGTTTCCTTTATCTCCAGTAACACCATCGAATTATGATCCCAGCAGTGATTAAGTTATGGTTTCACGATCCCATCACCTTCCAGAAGCCCCACTTCTGAACACATGAGACTTTGGGGGACACTGTAGATCTAAAACCACGTAAAGTGGAAAACTCAGATTTGGTGAGACAGAGGCCTTTGGTGGCTCTGTCCCAGGCCCTGAGCAGCTGCAAGGGCGTGGGATATCTCATAGGCGTTGGTTTAAACCTGGCTCTGAATAAGACACATGAGGCTTATCTAACGATGGAAAAAACCTGTTTAGAAAGATTTCTGCAACTCAAGTCATCCTGGTTGTGTCTCAGGGCAGACTAGGTAGGAGGAGATGGAAGAGGAAACACTTCATGCGGTTTGGTCTTTGTCTGAAGGCTTCTGGAGTTGTGAACCATTTATAAATTAAAATATAAACTCTAGGAGGAGGGGGAACAGCTCAGGGGTAAAGAGTTTCTTCCATTCCTAACACCACACATAAAAAAAAAAAATTAAACCCTTGTTTAGTGAATCATTGCTGTGTTACTTTGAGCAAGCCACACAATCTTGCTCAGCCTCTAACCCTCAGAGTATAAAACAGGGTCAATCATAGCTCTTACTCCACAGCATAATACGAAGCATAAATGAAAGCATGAGTGCGAAATGCTTCCCACGACACCTGACACAATAAGAGCTCCTAAAATGATATTGCTATTGTCATTATCATTATCATCAGCCAGACAGTAATAATATCCCCTCTCCTCAGTCTGCTGCCACATTTTGGATCTCATCCTCAAGAAGGAGGCCATCCCAGTAAATGCCAGCACTGTCATTCTGTGACATGGGAAAATCATGTCACCTCACCATGCTCTAGTTTTCTCCTCTGTGAAGCAGAGATATTATAATTTCCCCCACAGTTCTCAAGGTCATCAACAATCAATATTTGGGCATTCAGCTGCTCTGAGACCTACTTGTCAATCAGCTACTCCCAGGCATGGACATGTCATTGTGAGGCAGATGTGGGGAGGGCTCACAGTCTGGCAGATAGGGAAGCAGATGTGTTAACAGATACCTACAAGAAAGATGAGAGTCCAGTGGGGGAAACAGTGCTGAGAAGGCATAGGGAGAGTATCAAGGAAGGCTTCCTGGAGGAGGCAATGCCACAGCGCAGCCCTGAAGGGAAGTCAGAAGGGGCAGGGGAAGTAGCAAGAGCAAAGGCCAGAGGAATGAGATCCAACAGTTATCCCAGAACAAGCAGCTGGGAGGCTGGCGCTGAGGAAACACTTTGGCCATGGACTTTAAGGAACTGGTTTCAGACTCCCATTCTACCACTTACCAGCTTGTAGGGACCGGCTGCAGCCTTAAATGTTCGGGGGAAGGGGTATAGATGTTGGGCAGGGGTAGAGAAGATGGTGAGAGGATGAGAAAACAAAGAGAGGAAAGGTGGGATCAGGTGGTGCCCTTACTCTCCTGATGGGGGAGAAAGAACTGTTCAACCGCTGTAGCAGGTTTATTTATACTCTCCCAAGAAGAATGGTCAATTTCAACCCCAATGCCTGGCAACTTGTTTGCCTGGCTAGTGAGGCCCCTTTCCTTCCTGGTGCTGGAACAGCTTGTTTACCTGGCTTGTTTTAAGCTTTTTGTGTTTTCAAAGCTGGCCTTGCCTGAGCCCCACACATGTGATCAATCTCCAGCTTCAGTGGCTCTGTAGATCAGCTGCGTGACCTGAAGCAAGTTTCTTAATCCCTGTGTCAAATGAGGTGAACAGCACTTACTCTACTTACTCCGTATTACTGTTGTGACCATAAAAGCAAGTTAAAACACAGTAGATATTTAGGGCTATCTTCTGTAGGTCACTTAGAAGATGCTGACTAAATATTTGCTGGGCAGTTGAACAAATGAGCAAACAGGCCATCAAGACCTTGACAGTCCTATTCCCTCCTTGTAGATCCCTGGTCTTGGGGCCAATTCTGGCCTGCTCTCTTCCTGCCAACCCCTGAGCTAGCCTCAGGCAGATGACCTGCAGGTGCCACCCGACATGGCACCCTACTACCACCTTGGCCACTTAACACTGCCAACAGTGCCTCCCCATCTTCCCACTGCATGGCGTGGACTTGGGAACCAGGTTCCAGAGACATTGGCCCAGGCCTCAAAGAGGAAGTAGACCTCTATTGTCACCTTCCAGAGCCGAGGCCCACACAGGGATTCACCTCCACTCACTCAGGTCTGACTCTCCCTAGCTTATGGATGAGGAGAATGAGGCTCAGGAATTGGAGGCACTGGCCTAGGGGAGCCAGGAATGCTACCCAAGGTGAGGGGACTCCAGAGCTGGGCTTCTCCACTATCCGTATCATTCACCTGGTCCTAGCTGTCTCCTGCTTGCCTGGCATGGTTGCTAAGGCCCCTGTACAGACACGCAGAAGGCTCAGTTCCGAGACAGAAGACTTATGAGGAGGGCGAGGCACAGGGACAGCAGAAGCATAGGCATCAGTGGTGATGCCTTCAAGATCATTCACACTCTACAAATGGGGACACTGAGGTCCAGAGAGGTCTGTTAAGCCGCTTCAGGCCACATCGCCCAACAAGAAAAGGCTGGAATGAAAGCTGTCCTTATTGCACAGCCTGCCTGATGTCCCCAGTGCCTACAAGCAGGGCTCCAAACAAGAACGGCTCAGAATGAACAGTGTGCGGGCAGCATTGCTGGAGGGAGCGCAGAGGGAGTCATAAGTCAGGGGCTGCGGCTGGTGGTGGGGAGAGGGGAAACAGATCCCCATCCTCTGCCTCCACAGCATGGGATGCCGCAGAGGGTGGCGGCCCTGGCTGGGTCCCCAGCTAGCTGCCGCTCTGCAGAGGGAGGAATGCGGAGGAGATGCTGAGTTGGGCTCTGCCAGCTTCAGCCGCAGTGAGAGCTGAAGCCCAGAAAGGGCTCTGGGGTTGGCCTGGTGACCTTCCCCTGCAGCTGAGTGAAGCAAAAGGCAGAAAGAAGGCTTCAGGCCCTGCCTAGTCCCCTGGGTCATGCCTTCTGCAGCCGGATCTGGAGAAAGGAGACAGAGAAGGAGGTGCAGCCCCACTGAGCTGCTGCTAGTCCTTGGGGCAGGGCCAAGAAGGGCCAGGTGGGAGGAAGCATCCGGGCCCTCCTTTAGGGAAGTTGACAGCCTGGGGTAGGAACATAATTCATTGTGTGACAAGGTCATTAAGTTGAGGTGATAAAAGGCCCCTGATGGAAGATGATATTTATGACAGCAGTTGACAATAATGGTTCTCATGGATGCAGTGTAGGCATTGTTTCAGGCCACAGTGGGCCTCAGCACAACTCTACTGCGAGGCCGTTTGGTCCCCATTTCACAGACTCAGAGGCCCAGGTGATGACCTGACAGTCTGTTTAGTTGGGGTAGGGAAAGGGGTCTCCAGTCCTTCTCCCAGGCTGAGCTGCAGGCTGGGATACTGCTGTGGCCCCTGCTCTATTCTCTGTGCAGTCCCTTGAATTAAATCTGCACTCAGGACACAAGTACCAATGGATGCCACCTCCTCTAGGGGCAAATGGGAGGACCTAGCAAAGCCAGGGTCTGACTGAGCTTCACAGTGTCCTAAGAGCCAAAAGTCATCTTTAATCCCAGCTACTTGGCAGGTTAGGTGGGAGGATCTCAAATCTGAGGTCAACATGGGGAATTTAATAAGATCCTATCTCAAAGTTAAAAAAAAACCCAAAAACTAAAAAACAAAACAAAACAAACAAAAAAATAGGAACAGCTGGGGGTGCAGCTCAATGGCAGAGCACTTCCCTGGCATGCACAAGGCTCTGGCATCCCAGAACAGAGGAGGACGAGGGTGGGAGAGAGGGGGAGGTAGAGGAGGAAGAGGAGGGGAAAAAGTAGTAGTAGTAATAGTAGTAGTGGTGGTGGTGGTGGTAATCAAGGATTAGGAAAAACACCCCCACTTCACAAGTGAGAAAACTGAGCTGTTGGGAGCCATTGAAGCTGGAAATGACCCAGACATGAACTTACCAAAGTAACAAAGAGCACCTGGGTCAATCACTTGAAAAAGTTGCTACAGCCCAGAAAAAACACTAGGCTCCTAAACAATCCAGGCCTGGGTTCCTAGGCAGAGGGGCTGAAATTGAAATCATCCTTCCCGGTGTATAAATAAACAGCAGCATTGCTTGAGCAGTACTTTTCCTCCCATCAGGAGAGTAAGGGCTCCACCTGACCCCAGCTTTGTCTCTTTATTTTTCTCATCCTCTTGCGGTCCTTCACCCCAAGAACCTCAGGAGCTGCGAGGGTCGCGGCATTGAGCCTCATGGAGATTTAAGTAGTTTGTTTGCGGACCCCAGCCAGCCCCTGGCAGCACAGGCCTCTTCTTTTCCTCCCGGTCCCATCAGCCCTTAGGAGGGGTGGGCAGGACTGGCTGCCAGGAATAAATAACACCATGGTAGTTAACATTTAGGGTGCAGGCATGTAGCATCTCAAGTGATCCAACAAGTTTTTGGGGTAACAGTTTTATTGAGATATAATTTGCATATCATACAATTCAACCATTTAAAATGTACAATTTCATGGGTTTTTTGCATGTTTACAGAATTACACAATCATCACTACAATGAATTTTAGAACATCTTTATCACCCCCAAAATGAACCTCATACTCTATCATTCTCCATTCCCTTCATCCCTCAGGCTCCAGACAACCACACTACTACTTCCTATACCTCTAGATTTGCTTATTCTGATTATTTCATAATATATGGGGTCACATAATAGCCAATAACCTTGGAATGAGGTTTGATTACTAACCCATTTCTCAGATGGCAGTGATGAGGTTTTGGCAGGTAAAATCCTTACCTAGGGACCTTGTGAAGCAATGATGAGTTCGAACTGAGGTCTGTCTGACCCCCCGAGGCCAGTTCTTCATCATTAACCCCACCAGTTAATGCATCTGAGAGCAAGACTCCCCTGGCCCATTCCCCATTTCCTCCCACCTAAGCTTGGGGCCCCACCCCTGAATTTTCCCATCATACCTAGAGGTTCTGTCAGGAAAACTCCAGGGCCAGGGAGTCCATTCAGTTCCCTCATGACCCCTGCTCCATGAATCCCCAGGTGTAGCCATGCCAATGCCTCTGGGAAGCCCTTCCTGACTGCTGGCCTTCCTTGGTACTCACACTGCTCCTATATTGGACCAGGCAGGCTGGTGAGGCCCTGGGGAAGTGTCTGAGGTAACCCAGTGAGGCCAGGCAGAGTGGGGTCTAAGGCCAGATCCCCAACTCCCACACCAGGTGCTCTTCCCACTGGCCCACTTCAAATGGGAGCCCCTCTGACTTCAAAGAAGGAAAACTCACACTGTGCTGTGAGTTTGGGTGCCCAGATTGAGTCCTGGCCCCAGGGCAGGCCAAAACACAGCCAGGGTCCAGAAGGCCCTCATCTCCTCCATTCTTGCCCCCTCCTGAGAAACAGGGTCATCGGGTTTATGGAAAAGGAAACAGGCTCTGCAAGGCTGATGGCCTGCCCAAGGCCACAGGCCCTGAGCCAAGGCCCATCTGCTGACTTCTAGTATGTCCTCACCTTATATAATGGGTCAGGAGCCCCAGTTTGAGACTCCCACAAATCCCTGGACTTGCCCCTTTATCAGCTCTTAATAACTAGGCCTCCTACTTGTTGGGGTTCCCATTTTCTTCATGGCTGTATTCCCAGTAGGGATCGAGTCTGAAGTCTCAGGAATGTTTGTTGAACAGATGATAGACGAGGAAGAAGGGAGAAATAGTCTGGGGCCAGTTCTTTAGACTCCTCTATCAAGAATTTCTTTTGACAATTTGAGATCTTATATCTTTGGAGAACCACTCACACATAGTTCTGGGGGCTTCTGACCCCTTGCAGCTCACCTACAGGCCCCTAGGAGTCAGGTTCTTGTCTGCAGGTCACTGGTTGAAAACCCTGTAGCCTGCCACAGGCCTTCTCTGGGGGACACAGTTGCTGGGAATGCGCCTCACAAAGCCTGAAGCACAGCATGCACTCCTGTTATCTCACTGGAAATTCCAGGAGGCCACAACAAGCTGCAGCCCCTGGCGCTCTTCCTCTGCTTCCTCTGTCCTTACGTGGCCGCTGGCCTGCCCCAGTGGCTGCTGCTAGCCAGGGACGTGCTAGAATACCCGTCAATGCCATCTCAGGCCAGGCAGAAAGCATCTGCAGCCTTGGAGGTGGGGACTGACTGAGACCCAAATCTGGACTGTCCCCTGACTCAGCAAGACCCTGCCTTTCCTTCCTCTGCCCAATGAAAGAAAGAAATTCTTAGAGGATAGTTTGCTGAATCTCAGGTCTCTCTTTATCTGCAGTTATAAAATATTCAAGAGAGATGGGCGTGGTGGCGCATTCCTGTAAACCTCACACTCTGTGAGGCTGAGACAGGAGGGTCACAAATTTGAGCTCAGCCTGGGCAACTGAGGACCTGGCAAGATCCTGTTTCAAAAATTTTTTAAAAAGGGCCAGTGCACAGGCCTTGAGTTTAATCTCCCACCACACACACACACACACACACACATAGGACAGGAGGAACACTAGCAACTGAAATTGTCTAGCTTCCACATTTTACTAGTGAGGAAACTCAGACCCAGAGATAAAAGGAAATTTGGCCAAAGCATGTCTAAGTCACAGATAAAAATTAAGATCACACGTAGTCCTCAAGCCCGGAATTGCTAATACACATCCAACAATGGCAGCCTGGGCAGGAATGTCCACGCCCTTTCAGTGAAGCCTCTCATTTCTCAGGAGAAACTAAGGCTCAGAGAACAGTGCACCATGCCAGACCCAAACGAACCAGAGCACCTTGAGGTCTATGAGATGACTCTCTGAGACTCATCTTTGCAAATAATAGAAATAATACAATAGAAACCAGAAGATATTCTGTATAGGATGTCTGTTCGGAGTATATATGATCCTCCAAATGCCCTTGAACCAATCCCCAGTACTTAGTGGAGTGCAATTTGTGGCATTTTTCATACTATTAGGGCCCTATCGTTTTCCCTCTCTCCCACCCCACATTCCAGGTCAAGTTTCTCAGCACAGTAGGACTAAGTACCATGCGTCAGCCATCATGCTGGCAGGATGATTGTGGACTGGTTATTATTCACTGGCTCTGGGACTCAAGTGCCATCAGTAAATCAGGGATGACATTCCTAGGACCTGCTAGACAGGGATATGGTGAGATCAGAATAATGCATGTGATGGGCTTCACGTCCCTATATTGCAGCTGAGAACACCGTACCAAGCCACATGCCCTGTTCTAAGGACACAACTGATGAAACTGCATTTCACAAAGCATGAAGCATACAGTAAGTGCTCAATAAATGGGCCACTCTTGTTACCTGTGACTTCCTCAGCTATGCCCCATCTATCACCATCCCCAATTCCAGGATGCCAGGTCCACCAGGAAGTGGCTGGTACCCACTTAAAAGTGCTTTAGTGTTCTAAGTGATCATGATCACACCAGCTCAGCTGACCCAGCTCTTGTTTCAGTGGTGCCTGATTGAAGTTGTAGATTCTGAAAATGCCAGAAAAAAAAATTTGGATTTTTGCAGGTGTGGAAGTGACTTACAGAAACTGAGGACTAGGGAGATGGTGGCTGCAGCTCATGGCCATACAAACACAGGCCCAGGATGATGCAAGTTGTCCTCGTTTGTGGCACAGTCTCCCAGGAAGATCCTCTTCTGCAGCCCACATCGGAGGCACCGGCCACCAGCTTCTACATCTGCAGCCTTTGGAGCTGAGTTCAGCAATCTTCAGAAGCCAGAACCAGAGAGCACTGGCCGCTCGGCCTGGGAGGGGCGGGACTAGTTGTGATGGAGGCGTGTCCAATACCACCAGCAGGGAGCGCTGTTGCCACTGCGATCCTAGTATTCCAAGGCAACAGCAATCGGTTCTGCAGTCAGTCTGGGTTTTGTTCAGAAAACAGGTTTGATGACAAATCTTGCAAGACTCTAATAGGACCCGGGTTAAATTTGTGAAAGGAACCAGAAATTACAGTGATAATTAAATTGCTTAACTTCTCTATGCCTGTTTATTCATCTGTAAATGGAGATAACCATACCGTCCTTCCCTGTGGACATACCAACATGTGGAAGAACTACATATGGTATGAAGAAATACATACAAGGGTCAGCTATCTTGGAAGCACTAGTGGACGGTAAAAACGGGCAGAGTGATCTGCCAAGCCAGGAAACAATGTCCGAAGTCTTGGTTCCTGCCTCTGGGAGTGGCAGCTGCAGAATCAGAAAGGAAGCAGCTGTAAGCTTCAGCAAAAACACTGAGTCAGAGCTGCTGCTGACCTCTGGAGCCCCAGGGTGTTTTTTTTTCTTTTCTTTTTATTTTTTATTTATTTATTTTTGAGACAGGATCTCACTACGTAGTTCAGGCTGCCTTGAATTCTCTATGTAGCCCAGGCTGTCCTCAAACTCACGGCCATCCTCAAACTCACGGCCATCCTCATGCCTCAGCCTCCTGATACCAAGCCCAGCTCAGTTTCTTCATCTGTACAACTGATGGTTTTTCAGGTCCTTTGAGCCTTCTTTTCTTTAACTCTGCAGCCCAAGACGGCTTATAAGTGGATACATAACATGGTGTAGAGTTTATGGGAAGTTGCTGACTGACATTTATTCCTTCAATAGACTTTGCTCATAGAGTACTCTGGAATAGAGCCTAGGCCAGTGATGGTGGACCTTTTAGAGATGAGTGCCCACACTGCAACCTAAAACCCATTTATTGCAAAGTGCCATATTGCAATTAAACCTGAATACTAAGGTTTTAGTTTAGAAAAACAACTCATGCATTAACATCTTTTCTCTTAAAAGAAAAACAGGTTCGCCACTACTGTCCTAGGGATACTACACTAAAAGGCCCTTGGCTTGTGAAGCCTCTGAACAACCTTTTAGAATACACTGGCAGGTATAGCTCAGCAGTAGAGCCCTTGCCCAGTATGTGTGAATCTGTTTTCAGTCCCCAGAGCAGGAGAGAAGAGCGGGGGCTGTCAAGATTCTTGGGGGTCAGTGAAAGCTCCTTGAAGAGGGAGGTACCATGGGACATCTGAAGAAGACAAGTCACAGGAAAGGGGGCAGTGAATACTGGGGTAGAGGAAAGGATTCCAAACAGGAGGCCCAGGGTGCAAGAGGCTATGGGCAAATCAGGAATTCCATGGAAGCTGTGTAAGCCCAGCTACTTAGGAAGAAAGATCACAGGCTCAAGGTCAGTCTGGGCAATTTAGTGAGAGCCTATCTAAAAACAAAGAAGGGGGCTGGGGATTTAGCTTAGTGGCATAAGTGCCTGCCTGGCAAGCATGAGGTCATGAGTTCAATACCTGGTACCAAAAAAACAAAAACAAAAACAAAACAAAACAAACAAACAAAAAAAAAAAAAAAAAAAAAAAAAAAAAAAAAAAAAAAAAAAAGAAGAAAGAAAAAGAAGATTAAAAAGGGCTGGGGATGTAAGCTCAGTGGTAGACAGCTTGCCTAGTATGTGTAAAGCCCTAGGTTCAATCCCTAGTATAGAAACAAACAAAAACAAACAAACAAACAAACAAAAAACAGAAAGAAAGAAAAGAAAAAAGAAAAATTTGTAGAAGGTAGAAGAGATTTGGGCAGTGAGGAACAAGTATCAGGGTGGAGAGGACATGGCACATGAGGAAAGAAGGCTCAGCCTACAGCGATGACAACAGTCCAGGCAGAGAGCTTCAGGTGGGACAGGCTACCAACCTGGAGCCAGATTGAAGTTTTGAATCCTGGTTCTGTTTGCCAAGTAATAGTTTTTGATCTAACGTTTGAACCCAGGGACTCTGCATGGTAGGCAAGTGCTTTACCACTGAGCAACACCCCAAGTCTTGTGTGTGGTAAGTGATTTAATCATTTCAGGCCCCAGTTTGCTCATTAAAGCTTCAGAGAGTTTTGGAGCCTAGGTAATATGTGTATAGCAGGGCCTGGAAGGTTAACTGGAGTCAGCTGGAGCGAGATCCAGAGGCAGTTCTACTGCTTTTGGAACACTGGTTCAGACGGAATGTCCCAGGGCCCCCCACCATAGATTCCAACTCATCATCTGGGAGGGCCTGGAAATCTGCATTGGAGACCAGCACTGAAGCAAAATTATATCTTTAAAAATTAGGACTGGCAGCCTTGCTGCTGGTTTTTTCCTTTCCTTTGGGTATCTGCACTATGTGGGAAGTAGGTTTTTCTATGTGGGAGCCACCTTTTGTATACAGGGGTAAGCTGGAGTTTTTCAGGGAGCCCTATTTGGTGCCTCCTTCCTTGTATTTTTTGAATCTATGCAAGCAGCTATGGCTGCCAGCATCTCCTGGTATCCCTCCTGGGGTGGGGATGGAGCCTCTGAGGAGGGCGTGTACCAATTCTTTAGCCTGGCCTGAGGTAAGGGGTAGGACTAAGTACCACGCATATGGACGAGGGCAGGGTAAGGTGAGGGGAAGGCTGGGAGGATTGTTTTGCCCTTTGGAACTTGGTGAGCTTAGGGCTTGGCAAATGCCACTTCTGGCAGGTTTGGAAATTACCAAATAAATTCTTTTGTTTAAAAAAAAATTGGGGCCAGTGATATAGTTCAGTGTAAAGCACTTGCCTAGCCTTAGATTGAATCTATGTGCACACAGACACACACTCCCAGTAAAAAGTATATTACAGAACCAGATGCAGTGGTATGTGCCTGAAACCCAAGCTAATTGAGATACTGAAGCAGGAAGACAGAATGAGAGAACAACCTGGGCAACTTAGTAAGACCCTATCTCAGAAAATAAAATAAGGGCTGGGCAACTTAGCAAGACCCTATCTCAGAAAATAAAACATGCCTGTAATCCTGGCACTTGGGAGGCTGAGGCAGGAGGATTGAGTTCAAGGCCAGCATGGGTTACACAGTGAGTTCAAGCCTGTCTTATCTCAAAACAAACAAACAAACAAACAAACAAAACCACCCAAAAATAATAAAATAAAAAGGGCTGGACATGTTGCTCAGTGTGAAGGCCCTGGGTTCAGTATCCAGTACTGGAAAAAAAAAAAAAAAGGTAGATTATGTTCACTTGTCTACTAACTGTCCCTCACAGGGAGCAAAGATCTCAAGATCAAGATCAACTCTTCCTCCCCCTTTCCATCACTGTTAATCTTTCCAACTGCCATAGGGCAGTCAGGTACCCAGCTCTGGAATGTGTGTGACAGGGTCCCTGGTCTGGGTCCACCCTGGGCTCCTGCAGTCTTCCAACCACAGTAAGCACACAGAGCACCATTGTGAGCTCAGGGCTGAGGAGCTTGTTTAGAAACTTCCTTGGCACATCTCTCTCAGGCTAGCATTTGCTTCCTTTGAGGAATGCCAGGACACTGTCTGGTCCTGTATGTCCTAACACATGCCGCACGGGGACAGCCAGGGTACAACTGCCCCTGAGAAAGCCAACCTTTATGTCCACCAAGCCTGGGGCTATGCCCACTCATGCCTCACTGATCTGCCAACACTGACCATCAGGAATGAACTTCTATCTAATTGCTAGTTATCTCAAGTCCCAATATTTCCATCTAAACGCTATGGTACAGCATCTGAGTTATCCTCAGTTCTTTTATTTATTTTTTAAGATAAGGTCTCACTAAATTGCCCAGCCTAGCCTTGGTCACACATTTCTCCTGCCTCAGCCTCCTTAGCAGCTGCCTCAGCCTGAGTTGCAGGGGTGCACCACCATGCCTGGCTGGCATAGCATCTTTCTAAAATGAAATATGGGCTTCCTTTTCCTCCAGCATAGAGATGAAGCATCACTGAAACTTGGCCACGGCCCCTGCACTATCTTACCTTCTGACCTTGGCAGGTCACTTTCTCTGACCTCAGTGAGGAGGTCCCTGCTGCAGAGGAGGATGACCCTGTACATTTGGCAGAGTTGCTGCAGACACTACATATAAAACCACCTGGAACAGAGGAGGCAGGTGCTCACTACACATAGGCTGTCAAAACTGTTTTCTTGATGATTCAGATTTATACTGTGAACATCAAACATCATTCCATGCTTACTTTCTGCTCATCCTCTTCCTCAGCTGGAGATGTACAGAAAGCTGAATTGACCATTATTTTGACTTTCTGACCACACAGACTGGGAAGTCTCTCCCTCTTGCCTCAAAGATAATCCAGAGGGAAGATAAGAACCTGGAAAAAATCTTAAGCCAGTTCTCAGCTCCTCTTCCTTCCACCAAAATGCCAGAAGAAACCCTTAGAACAAAATGTCCAGCAAACCATAATGGCACTGGGAACGTGTGGGTCCACTGGCCCTTCCTGTGAATGTGACACATGGTGGTAGTCTTATAGTGAGCGTACCTGTTGAGGAGTTCATCAGACTGTGTTTGAAATGGGTATGGTGATACACAAATGTAACCTCAGCACTTGCAAAGGAAGGAGGATTGTTGAGTTCAAAACCTAGGCTACATACTCTGTTTCCAGGGGTAAAAAACTGGGTTTGAATACCAGCTGTACCACTCACCTACCTATATAACCCTGGGTGAGTTAATCAATCTCTCTTGGTCTTTATTTTCCAAACATGAAGTGGGGATAGTATTCTTAGTGCTGCAGAGATAATAAGCCAGAAATAAGAAGCAGAGACATCTTCTCTATTCCTTAAAAAATAATTTTTTTCTTTTGTATTGGAGATTGGACTTATGCCTTCTGCAGTGAGCTACATATTTTTTTTTTTTTTTTTTGAGACAGGGTCTCACTATGTAGTACAGGCTGGCCTTGAATTCACTTATGTATCCCAGGCTGACCTCAAAATCATGGTGGTCCTTCTGCCTTAGACTCCCAACTGCTGGGATTATAGGTGTGCACCACTGCCCCTGGCTCCCTGTCCTTTTTGAATTTTCATAAATTTTTATTTATTTTGAGAGAGGGTCTCACTAAGTCACTAAGTGATGCAGGCTGCTCTTAAAGCTCCTTGAGTGCTGAGGTTATAGGCATGCATTAATACTTTTGGCACTGAGAATTTTCATTCTTATTGCTACATAACCTCTTGTTTTAGGCAACAACAGTAGTGACAGCCCTAGAAAATGTGTAAACAGCAAACCCTACTCAGTCACTAGATGATGGTCCTTCAGAAAAGAACAATGAACCGTCTCACTCCCGGCCTTGAAAACCACAGCCAAAGAAGCATTCAACCATAGTTGCCTACAACAGGTGTTGCAGCGGGTGAGATGGGGCAGATCTCTGTACACACCCACCAGCTGCTAGCCTTTGGGGTAAAATTCAGCTTCTCACTTCTTGCAGCCCCCAGGTGGCAGATGGGTGGGTGGATAGGCCTGCTGCAAGCTTCCTCAGCTGCAGGAAGTCTCTGGTGGTTAAGACCGTGGGTGGAACCTAGGAAAAATCTTATGCAAAACTGCACGTAGTTCAGTCTGCTTTTTGCTTCTTAAAGGGAGCAGGGGTAAGGAGGCTGCTTCCTCTTTACTGTAAGTTAGATTTAAGCTAGCCCAAATGAGGGCATGTCTGAGGAGGGGGAGAAAGACAAAAGAGGAGGGAGAGGAGGACAAAGTAGGAGGGGGAGAAGACAAAGTAGGAAGGAGAGAGGAAAAGGGAAGGGATAAGGAGGACAGAAAAACTGGGGAGAATGAAGGAGGCATATGATGGACAGGAAAGGACAGGGAAAAGAGAATGAGGCAAAAAAAAAAAAAAAAGAAAGAGGACAAGGGAAGGAGAAACAGAAAATGTGGGGGGCACCATGATCACTAAAGGGAGAGGCAAGAAGAAAGAAATGCTCAGCACTTCAAAGATAGAATTGCTAGGTCCAAAAAAGTAATTCTAAAAGTGGGGTGAGTTTATAGGCAATGGCATGGGCAGGGTTTGAGCTTCAACAAAGGTGACCACAAGACGGGCTGGGAGGTTTCAGCATGGGTTGGGCGGTCACTTTCAGACCCTCCTTCCCCATTCACTCTGCCAAGGAAAGGGCCTCCTTCCAAGGGCTGAGCAGGAGGGAACTGTCCAGACCTCTGGTGCTGAAACAGTCACTCAGGCTGAGCCTACAACTACTTAAACTCCAGCTGCTATCCTAAGCACTAGAGAAATAAGCAGTAAATAAAACATAATCTCTATCTTTACGAAATTTATAGTGTAGCAGCCAAAACTACTATAGTGCAGTAATTTGAGACACTGGACTCTGCTCCATTACTGGGTTAACTCATAACCTGCTTCCTCATTCTGGCCTCAATGCACTTGCAGGAATAATGAAAAGCCAGGCACGGTGGTGCCTGCCTGTAATCCCAGAGAACTGAGAGATAAGGGATAGTAAGTTCAAGGTCAACCTTGTAATTAAGCAAGAAAAAAAATCTTAAAATGGCTGAGGATATAGCTCAGTAGTAGAGTGTGAGGTCCTGGGTTCCATCACCATTTCCACAATAAAGAAATAAAATAGGAACAGTAATCCCTGACTAGTGAAGAGGGTTTAAGAAGATTCCAAGGAGAGTGTACACAGAGAGAACCCTGTGGAGGGGAGGGATTCTCTCTCAGCAAAGTCTTACTCTTCTGAGTCCCCAGAAATCACCACAGAGTCTAATCTAAACCCTTCGATACTCAATGGTGAGTGGCGGCAGGGCCTGGTGGACCTTTGCAAAGAGCTGATGGCTTTATCCTTTACCCTGCAAGCATGTTCCTGAAAAGCACCAGCCATGGGATTCAAGGGAGTCAGACAGTAGTGCAGAGACAACAGAAGCTGAGGCCCAATTCTGAGTAGGTCCTCCAGTGTGGGCCAACGGAACCTGGTCTCGGAAGACACTTGGGAGTGAGAACAATATGAGAGCAAATTAATTTGGGAAACTTGGCACAATCCTCTTGCCTTTGTGAGATTTCTACTGCTGATCACCAAGGCCAGGCTTTAGGAAGATCTGCTTTAACAACATCGGTTATCAACTTTGGCCATGACATTTCCTCTTTTGGAGGAACACCTGTAATGTTGGTCAGTTTTCTATTCACCTACCAAACGCCTGAGATAATCAGGTATGAAGACAAAAATTTTATTTTGGCTCACATTTTGGAGGTTCCAGCTGACACCAGTTGGTTTTGTTGCTCTAGGCCTGTGGTGAGATAGCATATGAAGCAGGGGTATATGAACACACTCACCTCATGGCTGGAAGCAATAGAGAGGAAGAAGAGACCCTGTCGTACAAGGCACTAGGGTTCCACAGTCCCTTATGGGGGCACACCCATGATGCTCAGCATGGTGTTATATGCCTGTAATTCTAGCACTCTTGGAGGCAGAGGCAGAAGGATTTCAAGGTCAACCCTAGCCTACACAACTCAGCAGCTTAGTGATATACTGTCTCAAAAGGGGCCAAGGTCCCCACAGTCCCCTCTGGGGACATACCCATAATGCCTAAAGACATTCTATTAACCCCCCACCTCTTAAAGGTTCTACCACCTTCCAAGAGCAGCACCCTGAGGACCAAGACTTTAACACATGCAGGGCATTCAAGATCCAAACCATACCACTTACCACTACCCTGAAGGTGCCTTGGGAAATGTGGGGCTGAGCTTTGGGGAGGAATTGAGAAGTTTTGTCTCAGGAAGACAATTATGGAATTTGTGAAGTTCTATGCCTCTGCATTTGGTGTGTGCCTAACACAAAATAGTTTTTCATTAGGCAACAGATGGACAGATGAATGAATGAATGAATGAATGAATATGTTGTTTACCTTCTTCCAAATGGTAATAATTGTAGGAAGGGAGAGAAAAGTGATTCAAACCCAAAAGATTTAGGCAGACCATTGTTAGTTCCATGTAGGCAAGTTTGGCTGGAGAACTGATGTGGTTCATTCATTCACTGACACATCCATTCATACAGCAGCACAACCTGGTAAGTGCAGTACTAGGATTTATCACTGGAGATCATAACAACACTCAGGAAGGGATAATTAACTAAATATGGGGTTAAAGGAGGCCAAGGATGGCTTTCAGGAGGTGCCTAAAGGGCCTTCTTGAGGGAACTGACTTGAAGGTTTTAGCCCTCATGCCAATTTTCCAGCCACAAAAATCATGCTTGGAGCTTCTTAGAATTCATAGGCAGCTGCAAATAGGATGGCCGTGGTCCCTTAGCCCCAACAAATTCATCTTACTCCCCACTTTACTCCAGCCCCTCTTACAATTTTTTCCTTGCTGTCAGCTGCTTGTCAGTCTTCCCATACCAAGAAAGTACCTGCACTCTGCAGATGACTAAAGAGACTCAAAGGAACAAGTATCTAACAGCACAATTCCAAGCAGAATGCAAAAGAAATGGGGAGCCACGTGAGAACATCCCCCTACCTACATCCTTCTCCAATGCCTCAAACCAGCCACTCACCTCAGCCTCCCAGTACCACCTGCAAACACGCCCTTCTCCCCCTTTGCAAACTGGAGCATGACTGGACCTTTAAATGGGAGAAAAGTGCTTCATCATGTTCTGCTTCTCCATGCAAAACCAGAAACTCCCATCCCCCTTCTGTCTCCTCCCCAACGTGGTTAAAGGGACAGCGCCATCACTTCTCCAGCTCCAAGGATCTGCCTAGAACTAGGAGGCTGGGAATGAGGCAAAGGGCAAAAAGAAAGAAGTTGGCAGAGGTCTTTTGGGGTGGATGAGCCTATTTTTCTGTTCACATAATAGAGATCCAAATAGAAGAAAAAGTAAGAGTAACTTGGGGTGCAGTGGGGGTTGAGATAACTGCCTGGGAGAGATTCAGGTCTGGGGGGGGTTATAATGATTTCCAGGTGTCAGGACTCCTAGGATTGCTGGTGGGCCTTTCAACTCCAATGAAGGAAGGGGACAGCCCAGGTTCCTGTGGAGACGTCACAGAAAGCTGGACTAGACCCCTAACAGAATGTTCAGGGATCGGTCCCTGGCTCACTGTGTGACTCTGCCGGATCATTCACCCACCCCATCCTCAGTTCCCATCTGCACAGCACAGTGAGTAGAGTTAGAGAAGGCTAGCAATCCCCCCCCACGAAGGTAAAGGCAGGGATTAACCGGTTCTCCCTAGCAAAGAGCAGGCTCTGTCCCTGGTGCTGAAATGACCACCGAAAAGCCGCCCCTACTCCCAAGGTATTTGACATAAACCAAAAACAAAGAGACACATAATTAAGCAGTGGCAGGCCCCCTAAATCTGCGGGGCCCCTTTAAAACTTCCCAGTAAGGCTTATAGTGGTGAAGGACTTTGGTACTGAGAAAGGCTTCCACCAGTTTGTTGAGAGCAACAAGGGGAGCCTCAGACATTCTGTTTGTCTGTCGTGGGGGTGGGGGAGAGATGACAAGTTGGAGCTGTGGAGACACGGAACAGGGGAGGGAGAAAGATGTACTTCTTGGTTGTGGAAAAGCAGTTGCTATATCCACAGACAGTATGTGGCTTCTCCTCCTCCATTTTAGCTGGAGGCCTCCAAAGTGGAAGCTCCTGCTGCAGTTGGGGGCCTGAAGTTGCACCGTGTCCCCAGAGCAAGACTCCCTAGTTGTACACATGGGAAAACCCAGTCCGGCAGAAAACAACGTGCCCAAGGTCAATCCGCCAGCAAATTACACAGCAGACCCCAGCATGCAGAACCCGGCGTGGGTGTTCTCTGCCTCTCACTCACCTCAGTTTCCTATCCCTTGTCTGAGAGTCCCCTTCCCTGGGGCTGAGTAGTCTCCCACTTCCAATCTTAGGGGCCATTGTACTTTTTGGAAAGTGCCCCCTCTCCTTTCCCAAGAATCCCTTTCTCCATCCACTGCAGTGTCTCCCGCTGCCCCATTTAAGGAAGCCTGTTGTCCTTCCCAATTCCAGGCCCCTATTCCGGAGCCATGTCCAAAGTTCCTTGAGCCCTCTCATGGTGCCTGCCTAGCTAATAGGAGAACGCTGTGCCTGCAGCAAGGGGTCCTCCATCTATCCTCTGTGTCTCTGCAGCGTTCAAGGCCCCATCCAGGACTGCCTTACTTCCTCCCCTATTCCGGGCCGATGGCAGAGTCTCTGCAACTCCTTTCCTGAGGGTCTCGTAACTAGCCGGAAAACCTTGTGAACCCTCTCTGTCAGGCATACCCTCAGTTTAAAGATTGCAGTCGTCCATCCTCCATCCCGAAGGTGTCCTGCCCCTGTTCCCTCATCCTGGGTTTCGGGCCCCCTCTCTTATTCCGTGCACCCTAGCGGGGTCTTCCGACCCATACCAGAAGATACCCACTGGTCCACTCCGGAAGTTCCCTACCCCCTTCCTCGACATCAGGAGGCTCCTCTACCGCTGCGGCGATTCCCCCCTAGCTCCTCGGTCCCCCTGCCCCGCCCCTCACTGCGGCGGAGCCGGTCGGACCGGGGCGCGGGGGAGGAGGTGGTGGAGAGGGCGGGGCCCTCCTCCCCAGCCCCCCACTGCCAAGGGGCTGGACCAGGCCGAGATAGCTATAAAAGGGCCGGGCGGTCCCGGAGCTGCCGCAGTGCCACCCGCCCTGTCCCGGCCCGCGCTCCGGCTCCGGCTCCGCCGGCGGCCCGCACCTGCTCCGGCCATGATGAGCTTCAGCGGCGCGGACGCGCTGCTGGGCGCTCCGTTTGCGCCGCTGCATGGAGGCGGCAGCCTGCACTACGCTCTGGCCCGCAAGGGCGGGACGCGCTCCGGGGCCGGCTCCTCCAGCGGCTTCCACTCGTGGGCGCGGACATCCGTGAGCTCCGTATCGGCCTCGCCAAGCCGCTTCCGTGGTGCAGGCGCCGCTTCGAGCACCGACTCTCTAGATACGCTGAGCAACGGGCCGGAGGGCTGCGTGGTGGCAGCGGCTGCGGCGCGCAGCGAGAAGGAGCAGTTGCAGGCGCTGAACGACCGCTTCGCGGGCTACATCGACAAAGTGCGGCAGCTCGAGGCGCACAACCGCAGCCTGGAGGGCGAGGCGGCGGCACTGCGGCAGCAGCAGGCGGGCCGCGCCGCCATGGGCGAGCTGTATGAGCGCGAGGTACGCGAGATGCGAGGCGCCGTGCTGCGCCTGGGCGCAGCGCGCGGCCAGCTGCGCCTGGAACAGGAACACCTGCTCGAGGACATCGCACACGTGCGCCAGCGCCTTGACGACGAGGCCAGGCAGCGCGAGGAGGTAGAAGCAGCGGCACGCGCACTCGCGCGTTTTGCACAGGAGGCCGAGGCGGCGCGAGTCGAGCTGCAGAAGAAGGCACAGGCGCTGCAGGAGGAGTGCGGCTACCTACGGCGCCACCACCAGGAAGAGGTGGGCGAGCTGCTCGGCCAGATCCAGGGATGCGGGGCCGCGCAGGCGCAAGCGCAAGCCGAGGCGCGCGACGCCCTCAAGTGCGACGTGACGTCGGCGCTGCGCGAGATCCGCGCTCAACTGGAAGGCCATGCGGTGCAGAGCACTCTGCAGTCGGAGGAGTGGTTCCGAGGTGCGCATGTGCGCGGGGGTTTGGGAGGGACGCCCCCTGCTGTCCAACCCTTAGACTGCTGGGTGGGTTGATCTGAGAGGGAGAGTTAGTGATGTTCGCGTAGAGTTTACTGAGCGGAAGGGAGAGCTGTTCGGCTTCCCTTTGCAAAGCGCATGTCCCCTATTCAAGTGGTAGTTTTCCTTTGGCTTTATTGTGGAATGGCCCCAACTTTGGCTCTGCTTTGGTTGCCCTCTTCCAAAGATCTGTACTTGAACTCTGGGTCTCCTCTCCTCTCCACTCTAAGTTAGGCGAGGAAATGTACGACCGTCCTCCCATTAAGAAAAGAACAGGTTCCTTCTAGATCTAAAGTAGCACTGGCGTCTAGTCCGCAGCTCCTGTCTTCCCTGCCAACTCTTCCCATCCCCCTTTCCTGCACCCTGCAGAAGGGAGCCCATTCTTCTGACTCCTCCCCAGCCCCTCCCCACTTTCTGTTCAGCACGTAATCTGCAGCGAAAGGAGTGGGGCGTTGTCACACCTTTTCTTCCCATTGTGGGTCTATCACCACAACCCATGGCTTTGTGTGGCTGAGGCAGCTTTCAAGCTCTTACTATCCCCCTTTCTTCGCGGAAGCTGGGAACCTCCCAAGTCCCCCTCCCTTCTTCCCAACTCGGTGCAGGCCTGAGTCAGCTAGATTGCAGCTGCCCTGAACATGTGCCCAGGAGTTTCAGGGTGACCTTGACCAACACTGGTGCTCTGTGGCTTTCATTTCTTTTGGAGTAGAAAGAGCAGGGTAGACCAACTGGCCTTCTTGGGTGTTCCAGGATCTCCCCTGAAACTGTAAAACAATGCATTGTCCTGGGGAGAGCATGCAGAGGTTTCAATGATTTTTCAAACAGGTCTGTGATCCACAGTAGGTGAGAATACTCACCCACATGGATGGTTTCTAAGTTTTTGTTTGCACTAGTAGAAAAAGCTGGGAATGCTAGGATTTGGAATTCTCTCTTCTTTCTCCATTTCTCTGCAGTGGCAGAACTATCCATCCCCTCCTCCATCTCTGCAGCAAGGCCACTCCCAGAGGGGACCGCTCTTCTTTTAAGTTCACCCTTCACTTAGGTGGACAGACCATCTTGGGACATGTGGGCTTACCATGTGGCATCTCTCCACAAAGATGCAGGCCATTATCTGGGGGCTCAGGATTTTTACTTTCAGGAGATGTAGGCAAGTCTTCAGATCTATACAGGCTACCACAAGGTCTTTTGAGAACCAGAAGACAGTTGCTGATGGGTCAGGGCGTGGCTGCCATTGACTCCAGAACTTGTGCTAAAGAATATGCAGTCAGGTAGAGGAAGGGACAAAAGGCCTGGAATACAGGCCTCAGCACTGCAGTGACCTTGGACTCTGCGCAAAAGCCTACAAGGAAGACACAGTACTCTGGCTCCATGGTGACCTGATTGCTCAGAGCTCCCATGTCTCCAAAGGTCACCTGCTCATTAACTTGTTCAACCATAAGCCTGCAGCTTCTCAGCTGAGTTCAGCCTCATAAGCCAGATTTCACACCTCCAGCAGTGCCAGTCCCTTGCTGGGGAGCTGGACCAGGCATTGGGACAGAAAAGGGGGCTTCCTTTCCCCTGCAGGGTTTATGGATTCCCAAGTTGCAAGAGAGAATCTGATCTTTGGAGCCAGATAGACATTAGATTTGAATCCTACTCTGCCATTCACTAGCTGGGTGGCGTTGGGCAGAAGTCACTTGCCTGTCTCATAGTATGGGGTGAGTTAAACCAACAGGATAATACCTGGTATCCAGTAGGTCCTCAAATCATG
Organism: Dasyprocta punctata; assembly: GCA_004363535.1. Lineage (NCBI taxonomy): Eukaryota > Metazoa > Chordata > Mammalia > Rodentia > Dasyproctidae > Dasyprocta > Dasyprocta punctata. Next base: position 12,065 of record RJWM01001922.1, on the reverse strand, counting down.
TGCATCACCTTCTGGCTCTAGGCATTAGAACCCAAATCTCATCGTGTCTAACCTTGTACCTAATACTTTCTCCATATAGTGAAGCTGGACCGACTGTCAGAAGCAGCCAAAGTGAACACAGATGCCATGCGCTCAGCACAGGAAGAGATTACTGAATACCGCCGCCAGCTGCAGGCCAGGACCACAGAGCTGGAGGCCCTGAAAAGCACGAAGGATTCGCTGGAGAGGCAGCGCTCTGAGCTGGAGGACCGGCATCAAGCTGACATTGCATCCTACCAGGTGGGCAGGGGTAGGGTCAGACTGCTTCACTCGAGTGGGTGACCCTGGATAAGTCACTGCTCCTCTGTGAGCAAGGACATAATGGTTAAGACTGTGGGCCTTGGAGTCAAGTCACACCAGTACTTTACAGCTGTGTAAGTGGGACAGCCATGTGCTTGCCTGAATTTCAATTCCTTCTCTGTACTGAAGATAAAACACCTGCTTTGCAGAGCTGTGAAGGTTAAAGAGACAGGTGTGCAAGTGTTCAGCAATATTTTGGTCACAGTAGGCATTTGGTTAATAATAACCAGTGTCTGTGGGTAGTCTTGGAGAAGACCTGGGCATATTCCTCCAATTAAAGGCAATAGGTAAGAAAAAGAAACAAGATATATCATGTACCGGCACAAATTCTCTATGATAAATGTGCTAAAATCTAATTGGAAAAGAAAAAAGACAACAGGTGAGAGGGAAATGCCACTTTCAAAGCACTTAGTCCGTCAGTAATATGGAGTGACTATAGAGATATTAAGGAAGAGATGAACCAAAAGGAGCAAATACAAAGCAGCCATAGTGATTCACTGTAAACAGTGGCTACAGTGGGCCTGAGGTGGAGGGAAAAGTTTCAACTTGTATTTAATGAGCTTCTGTATGTTGTTTTAGTCATCAGGTCATCAGCAGTAGAGATGTACCAACACTTACTATATGGCAATGCTTAGGGGGCATTGGAGAAACAACAGGGAGAAAAAGCAGATAAGGTTCTGTTTCCACTGAGCATTTGTTAACTTTGTGTGATCTGTAAAAATTCACCTGTTAGTGCTCGCTTCAGCAGCACATATACTAAAATTGGAACCATACAGAGAAGATTAGCATGGCCCCTGTGCAAGGATGACACGCAAATTCGTGAAGTGTTCCTTATTTTTTCCGCGTTGCCATAAAAAAAAAAAAAAATTCACCTGTTATCCTACTGACCAGAACAGCATCTGATATGCTTCATTCAAGACCTTTTCCCAGGCCCAAATTTTTGCTCCAGATTTTTCTGTGTCCCAGAAGAATCCTGCAACTTTTTTTTTTTTTTTTTGCGGCACCGGGGATTGAACTCACAACCTTGCACCTGCCTGACAGGCGTGTAAGCCGCTGAGTCAAACTCCCAGCCCTAGTTTTTTGAGGCAGGGTTGCACTGTGTAGCTCAGGCTGGCCTTGAGCTCGCGTTGTAGCCCAAGTGGCCCTTGAACTCACAACACTCCTCCTACCTCAGCCTCCCGAGTGCTGGGATTAAAGGCGTGCGCCACCACGCCCGGCTCGAATCCTGCAGCTTTGACAGGATGGGCTTTTGTCCCCAGTGAGCCTGGCTGGGCAGGACTGTCCTGAGTTTGCACAGCTGGTCTAATTTCTTGGTGCTGCTGGCCAGGTACTGGCTGGTGGGTGACATGGTTGACCTCTCATCCCCAGGAGGCCATTCAACAATTAGACAACGAGCTGAGGAACACCAAGTGGGAGATGGCAGCCCAGCTCCGAGAGTACCAGGACCTGCTCAATGTCAAGATGGCCCTGGATATCGAGATTGCTGCATATAGGTGAGCTGGGCTGGGAGCCTTTGGCTGCTGGAGAGCACTGTGTTCTGATGAGATCCTAAACCTTGGGTTTCAAGCCTCACTTAGGCAGCCTGCCTATTTTAGATACAGGTCTTTTTTATTGTAACAAAATATATACCATAAAATTTGCTAATTACTTTAAATACACGGTTCAGTCATAAGTACATTTCCATTGTTGTATAACCCTCACTACCATCTATATTCAGAACTATTTTTATCTCATACTCAAACTCCATAGCCCTTAAGCAATAGCTCCCCATTCTTTCCTTCCCGTGGTCCTTAGTGACCACCGTCTGTTTTCTGAGAAGCAGAAATCATGAGAGTGACTTCTTTCCATTCTGAGGGTGACTGAGTGCTTTAACTTTGGCTCCTAAACCCAGCCAGACAGATGCTTGACTTGGAGGAAAAAGTGGTACTTAAATTGTGAGGGGCCTTTCAGAAGTCTGTATTAGCTCTAAGCATTTGTTTCTTGGGGAAATAAGATGGTGATGGTAGTAATAGTGTCCACATCATGGGTTGTTGGGAGGGTGAGTTAACCTGTTCACCTGCTAATTGGTGACACAGGTAGCACTGGGTGATCACAGGGCACTCAATAAAGGTATCTGTGAGAAAGCCTGTGGCCAGGAATGAGACCCCTAAGCTTAGCAGGGGTAAGGAGTCCGCAGGGGTGACCTCATTAGGTACCTGCCCAGTTGCTGACTCGTAACTTTTAGCTTCCCATATATTGGCTCTGGTCTATAATCCCGCTACTTGGAATGTGGTTTATGAACCAGCAGAATCAGTATCATGTAGAGCATGTTAGAAAGACGGGTTCAGACCTTGCCCCTGGCTGCTGGAGGGGATCTACGTTTTTTTTTGTTGTTGTTGTTGTTTTTGTACTGGCGATTGAACTCACGACCTCGTGCTTATCACCCACTGAGCTAAATCCCCAGCCCGGGAGGTGCATTTTAACAAGATCTTGAGTGATTTCTGTGCTGTTAAATTTGAGCAGCACTGGTTTGGAAGTGTTCTTCTTATGCTTACTCTAAGGCAGGCACTGTGCCAAGTCTCTTTTAATTCATATCTCACTGAAATTACCATCTGAGATAGGGAATGTCATGGCCATCTATTTACCAATGAGGAAATTGAGGCCCTAACATGATGGGGCCATAATTTGTCTCATTGCCAGGGGACTTGAACCACTGGTGGTACATTCATGACTGTCCCACGCATGATTGTATCAGTTCTACCACCAGTGATGTAAGCCACTCAATGGGACAGTCATAGATGTACCACTGGTGGTGATGAGTTTGAGTGAACAGGGCATAGTGATACACATTTGTAATCCCACCACTTGGGAGACTGATGCAGAAAGATCGCCCCAAGTTAGATGCCAACCTGGGCTGCATAGTGAGTTCAAGGCCAGCCTGAACTGCATAATGAGACCCTTTCTCAAAGCAAATAAAAACAAGAGTCTGAATGGCTTACCCAAGGTCATCATCTAGTGAGTAGCAAAGTTCAGAGGAGAAACCATTGCCATCACCCTAGTTTTTCTTTTCTTTTTAAAATTTTTTTGTAAGCCGGGCGTGGTGGCGCATGCCTTTAATCCCAGCACTCGGGAGGCTGAGGTAGGAGGAACTTTGTGAGTTCAAGGCCCGCTTGGGCTACAACTCGAGCACAAAGCCGACCTGAGCTACACAGCATGACCCTGCCTCAAAAAACCAGGGCCGGGAGTTTGGCTCAGTGACTTAAGCGCCTATCTGACAGGCGTGAGGTTGTGAGTTCAATCCCTGGTGCCGCAAAAAAAAAAAAAATAAAAAATAAAAAATTGTATTGGGGATTGAACTCAAGGCCTTCACACTGAGCTACCTCCCCAGCCTTTTTTTTTTTTTTTTTTTAATATTTTGAGATGGGAGCTGGGCGTGGTGGCACATGCCTTTAATCCCAGCACTTGGGAGGCTGAGGTAGGTGGAGTGTTGTGAGTTCGAGGCCAGTCTGGGCTACAACGTGAGCGCAAGTCTGGCCTGTGCTACATAATGTGACCCTGCCTCAAAAAACTAGGGCCAGGAATTTGGCTCAGTGGCTTAAGGACCTGTGTGGCAGGTGCAGGTTTGTGAGTTCAATCCCTGGTGCCATTAAAAAAAAAAATTTTTTTTTTTTAGATGGGGGCTTCACTAAATTCCTCAGGCTGGGCTCAAACTTAGGATCCTCCTGCCTCAGCCTCCCAGAGTGTTGGGATTACAAGTGTATGCCACCACCCCAACTCCCACTCTGTTCTTAAAACCCAAGGACAACAATAAAAAGTAACAGGAGGACCAGGCATGGTGGCACATACCCGTAATTATAGCATTCAGGAGGCTGAGGTAGGAAGATTGCCATGAGTTTGAGGGCAACCTGTGCCTAAATAGTGAGTTCAAGACCAGCCTGAACTATGTAGCGAGACCCTGTCTCAAAAAAGGTAACTTCTGTTAATGTAGAAGCTCTCTCTTGAGTACCATTCTTCAGTGGGGAGAAAGTTTTATTTCATAAACTGCAGCATTAGCTGTATTAAACAAGATTGGCCTCCTTGGGGTATGGTTTCTAGGTAGTTACTGGAATAATCTGCAGAATGACTTTCTCATTCTCCAAGTGCCTGCCACTGGGGATGGAGCTTAGGGATAGAATGCATGCTTAGTGTGTGAGGTGCTGGATTTAATCCCTAACACCTAAATGAATAAATTCAAAGTGTCTACCAATAATTAAAAAGAAAAATAGATAAACTAAAAGAAAAAGAAACATCTACTATTCATTCACATTCCTCCCTTTACCAAAGTCTTACTCATTGGATGCCATGGAGTTTAAAGATACTTTAGAATAAACCCAAATCAACACATCTGCTCTAAGTTAATAGTAATGTGCTTTGTTATTCATTCTACAGAAAACTCCTGGAAGGTGAAGAGTGTCGGATTGGCTTTGGCCCAACTCCTTTCTCTCTCACAGAGGGACTCCCCAAAATTCCCTCTGTATCCACTCACATAAAAGTCAAGAGTGAAGAAAAGATAAAGGTAGTAGAAAAGTCAGAAAAGGAAACTGTGATTTTGGAGGAACAGACAGAAGAGGTCCAAGTGACTGAAGAAGTCACTGAGGAGGAGGAAAAAGAGGCCAAAGAGGAGGAAGAAGGGGGAGAAGAGGAAGCAGCAGAAGAAGAAGAAGCACCAAAGTCTCCCTCAGCAGAAGAGGCCAAATCTCCAGAAAAGGAAGCCAAGTCCCCGGCTGAGAGCAAGTCCCCAGTGCAAGAAGAGGCCAAATCACCAGAGGTCAAGTCTCCAGAGAAAGAAGAGGCCAAGTCACCGACTGAGGTCAAGTCTCCAGAGAAGGCCAAGTCCCCTGTGAAGGAAGAACCAAAGTCACCAGCGGAAGCCAAGTCCCCAGTGAAGCAAGAGGCAAAGTCACCCACTGAGGTCAAGTCCCCAGAGAAGACAAAGTCTCCTGTGAAAGATGAAGCAAAATCACCTGCTGAGGTCAAGTCTCCCGAGAAGGCCAAGTCCCCAGTGAAGTCTCCAGTGAAGGAGGAGGCGAAGTCACCGGCTGAGGCCAAGTCTCCAGTAAAAGAAGAAGCAAAATCACCAGCTGGAGTCAAGTCTCCTGAGAAGGCCAAGTCCCCAGTGAAGGATGAAGCAAAATCACCAACTGAGGCCAAATCTCCTGAGAAGGCCAAGTCCCCTGAGAAGGCCAAGTCCCCAGTAAAGGAAGAAGCGAAGTCCCCTGAAAAAGCCAAGTCCCCAGTAAAGGAAGAAGCGAAGTCCCCTGAAAAAGCCAAGTCCCCGGTAAAGGAAGAAGCGAAGTCCCCTGAGAAAGCCAAGTCCCCGGTAAAGGAAGAAGCGAAGTCCCCTGAGAAGGCCAAGTCCCCAGTAAAGGAAGAAGCAAAGTCCCCTGAGAAGGCCAAATCACCAGTAAAGGAAGAGGTCAAGTCTCCAGCTGAGGTGAAATCACCTGAGAAGCCCAAAAGCCCAGTGAAGGAGGAAGCCAAGTCCCCTGCAGAGGTCAAGTCCCCAGAGAAGGCCAAGTCCCCAGAGAAGGCCAAGTCCCCTGTGAAGGAAGAAGCAAAGTCCCCTGAGAAAGCCAAGACTCTTGATGTGAAGTCTCCAGAAGCCAAGACTCCAATAAAGGAGGAAGCAAAGTCTCCTGCAGACACCAAATCTCCTGAAAAAGCCAAAAGCCCTGTCAAGGAGGTCAAATCCCCAGAGAAGGTCACATCTCCTGCAAAGGAGGATGCCAAGGCTCCTGAGAAGGAAGTCCCAAAGAAGGAAGAGGTGAAGTCCCCCTCGAAGGAGGAGAAGCCCCAGGAAGTAAAAACCAAAGAGCCCCCAAAGAAGGTGGAGGAAGAGAAGGTTCCAGCCACACCAAAAACTGAGGACAAGAAGGACACCAAGAAAGATGAAGTGCCCAAAAAGGAGGCTCCAAAGCCTGAGGTTGAGAAGAAGGAAGCCGTTGTAGAAAAACCCAAGGAATCCAAAGCTGAAGACAAGAAAAAAGCAGTGACCCCAGAGAAGGAGGCTCCTGCTAAGGTGGAGGGAAAGGAAGAGGCTAAGCCCAAGGAGAAGACTGAGGTGGCCAAGAAGGAACCAGATGATGTCAAGGCCAAAGAACCCAGCAAGCCGGCAGAAAAGGAGCCAGAAAAGCCAAAGAAGGAAGAGGCACCAGCAGCCCCAGAAAAGAAAGACACCAAGGAGGAGAAGGTCACTGAGGCCAAGAAGCCTGAAGAGAAACCTAAGGCCAAGGAAGATGACAAGAGCCTCTCAAAGGAGCCCAGCAAGCCCAAGACGGAGAAGGCTGAAAAATCCTCTAGCACAGACCAAAAAGACAGTAGGCCGTCGGAGAAGTCCACAGAGGACAAGGCTGTCAAGGGCGAGAAGTAAGGCAGAAAAGAAAGGAACCGAGAGCAGCCAAAGAAACTCAGGAGGGTCCCGGAGTTCAAGGGTCAGTGTATTGAATTTTCATTTTTCTTCCTTTCCTTTCTGCAAGAAGAAACTCTGCTTTGATGTTGGGCCCTCCTTCGCCAAACAGGAATTTCTATTAGCAATATGTTAGCAAGAGAGGGCACTCCCGGCCCCCAGAACCTCATGCCCCAAACCCTCCCCAGGCGATGGACGACTATGTTATGATAGCTTATGTAGCCAAATGTGACATATGCCGAATGCCACACATAAACACTTGACTACAAAAACTGCCCCCTTCCTTTCCAAATAAGTGCATTTATTTCCTGTATGTACAACTGACAGATGACCGCAATAATGAATGAGCAGTTAGAAACACATATGCTTGAGATGTCTTAACCTATTCCCGAATGCCTTCTGTTTTCCAAAGGAGTGGCCAAGCCTTTACCCAGCACTCTGTCCTGGAAGAGCTGAAGCAGGTGGGGCTGGGCACTGGCCATTTGGTCACACCAGGGCGCACTTTCCACTGGAGTCCAATTGCTTCTGTGCAATAAAACTAAGTGCTTCTAAAATGAAAATGTGGCTGCTGTCATTTATTCTTTTCTCCTTGGTAACCTGGGGGTAGTGGCAAGGGAGGTTCCTCCAAGTCTGCGAGGGACTGAGTGAGGATCATCAGAGTTCTCTTGGGGCTCTGGAACTAGTTGCATGTCCTCCCTGGTGCTCTTTGCTGGGAACAAACAATGTGCAACATGCTAGGTGCTTTATTTTTATGATCTGTGGACTGGCATTCTGGGATGTGGTTTCTCAGTGTGGTCCATGGACAACCTTCATCCATGTTACCCGGATGCTTTATAAACATGCAAAGCCAGGTGTGGTGGCACACACCTGAAATCCTAGCACTCAGAGGATTGCCACGAGTTCCAAGCCAGCCTGGGCTATACAGCAAGACCCTGTCTCAAACAAACAACGAACAAACCATTCAAATTTGGTGACCCACCCTAAGCAGTTGCATAACAATCTGAGAGTGAGGCCTGGGAAATTGCATGCTTGACCTCCTTACAGTTGATTCTAGTGTATACTGAAGTTTGGGAACAGGTGAGGTACAGGAGAGCTTTGAATAGTCTGTAGGACTTCCTATGGTGGTGGGAAGGGCTTTATGTATATCGGACCATAAATAGCTAATTCACCTGTAGTGAAACCTTCAACAACCACTATATTGGAAACAATTTATCAATAGTTGACCTAATTGACCTCTAATGTGCTGCTGTGGACATGATTTTGAAAGCTGGGGTCCTTAGAGATTTACATGAGGGTCTCTGTGAAACTCTTATATAGTTTCTTTTTCTTTTTTTTGTTTCTTTTTTGAGATAAGTTCTTGTTATGCAGTTCAGGCTGGTCTTGAAGTCACTTTGTAGCCCTGGCTGGCCTCGAACTTGCAGTGATCCTCCTGCCTCAGCCTCCCAAGTGCTGGGATTATAGGTGTGTGACATCATGCCTAACTTTGTAGTTTCTAACATTAGAACTGTCATGATGACTTTGTTTGCTTAGCAGTGCTTCTGAGAAATGCTTCTCCCCCTTCCTGAGCCAGATGGTCTCAGGGAGCCATCATATTTTCTAATTTCCCTATATACCACTAGTTGCTGATGATTGGTTCAAAGATGGCCAATAAACCAATGAGAAGTTCTTCCTGGGATTTTAAATTTGAGGGCAGAGTGGCTAGATATCATCAGGTTGGCAAAGGTAGGAGAATGTGAAGGCAGGCATGTTACTAGCCTATGGAAAAGCTAAAGAGAAAGGGTTAGATATATGGACAGAGGCAAGATACCTAGGAGCCAGGGTAATTTAAGGTTTTTTGCACAGATTGTTGACCACTCCTTGTGCCACTAAATTCCCTTGACAATCCCGTTTAGGTTATGACTTCATCATTTGCTACTAAAAGAGTTCTGAATAATGTAGTGACTGAAGGTAGTAGTTAAATGCTAGAAATCACATGGTGATCTCTCAGGGAACCAGCAATGACCTCCCCAAAGTCCTATTCATGCTTAGCTCCTCAGGCCAAGATCCACATGTCACCTTTAGCACCCATTTTCCACCTATCAAAAAATCTGAATTTTTAAGAGAAGGAATGCCAAGACAGTTGAGGGTGGTCACATTTAAACAAATAGGTTTTAGAAATGGTTTTGATTAGTTCTTCACCCAAATTATCAAACATGCTCAAGGGCTGTATGGAAACCTAAGCATAAGCATTAAGTTTCTCAGCAGCTCTGGCTTAGGGAAATCAAACAGGGCCTCCACAAGCCCTGGCACATAGCTACAGTATTTGAGTATCACGCTGTGATCTGGAAACCAAAAAATAAATCTCCATGTGACCCATCTGGAAAAAAAAATTACAGTTGGTTGATATCTTAGTTGTGTTTCTTATTGCTGAGACAAAATACTGGGCACCCAAAGTTAAAGGAGGAAAGGTTAATTTAATTCATAATTCATACAAGTTTCAGTCCATTGTTGGCTGCCTCCAAGGCAGAGTAGCACATGGCAGAGGGGCAACAGTTCACGGTGGCGGAAAACAGCAAAAGCAACAAGGGACGGAGGTGGGGCAGACAAGCTTCTTTCTACCCTTTTTGTCTTATGCAGAATCCTGAAATTATGGCTTGCCAGTCCAATCTGTGGATTGATCCAGCAATCACCCACCCTTAATTCCAGTACTCCCAGGATTCCACACTAGATTCAGCCACCTGAAAAACCCACCCCCCTTGACTGCGTGAGGCTTTGAGAGGACATCTAGACACGAACTATAACATCTGAGGAAAGTAAAATGTGTATAATGATAATATTTTTTGAGATAACTATGTTTTCATACAAATATCCTCCAGTCCACTTAGTCAAGATAGATATTCTGATGCCTATTTTAATGGTGAGAAAACAGATGAAGTGATTATCCAGGACTTAGTAAGTGGAATAGTCAGGATTTGAACTCACAACTTAATTGAAGAGTCCTTATGTTTTCTGTAGCACTGTGCCACCAAATCCTGAGCAAGCTGCTTTGGTGTTTCATTGGTTTAATTTCGGTCATCAAATAACTGCTATATAAGGTGATAATTGTCTCAATTTGCCTGGGCTACAGGAGGTTCCCAGGATACAGGACTTTTAGTGCTAAAACCAGTAATTTCTTAGGCAAATGGAGATGAATTGTGGCCCCTTCCTAAGTAACAGAGATAGAGAAGCAGACAAACCAAGAGATAGAGAGAGGCAGACAGATAGAGACAGAGAGAGAAATGAACTCAGCAGCAATTATGGAAATTGCCTAGAAACCGACACTGATAAATCAAGTATGAGAGGAGAAAATGGACAACTTCAGGCATATAAAGTCTCAAAAAATTACTTCCTATAAATTTCTGTTGCACATCATCCAAAAAAGAATACAAACCATGACCTAAGGATGTAGCTCAGTGGTACAGTATGGGTTAAGCATGTTTGAGGCCCTGAGTTTCATCCCCAGCTCCACAAAACAAATATACAAACAATTTAAAAACTCCATAAATCAAGAAATAGAAACACTAGAGAAAACGGAGTACCACAAAGGCAGAAAAAACTATCCAGGATGATGACAAAGAGGAGTTCAAAGACAGCAGTTGTGGATCTCCTATCCAGCCTGGAGTGCTGTGCAGGAAGCAGGAATTTCCAAAGAAAAGCATTGAGCTGAGAGATTATTTGACATGATTGCCTCAGTGTAAAACTGAGTTGAAAGTCTTTTACTGAGCTATGGGAGACTGTGGGAAAAGTCAACGTAAATAAAAATGAAACAACAAAAGAGAAGCAATTATCAATTGCAGGCCAAACAAAACTTATGTATGAGAGGAAGTATAATTATTAATTTTTTTTTCTTTTTTGCGGCACCAGGAATCAAACTCACAACCTCGAACCTGCCAGACAGGAGCTTAAGTCACTGAGCCAAAATCCTGGCCCTAGTTTTTTGAGGCAGGGTCGCAGTATGTAGCTCAGGCTGGCCTTGAGCTCATGTTGTAGCCCAAGCCAGCCTCAAACTCATAATGCTCCACCTACCTCAGCCTACCGAGTGCTGGGATTAAAGGCACGGCCCACAGCGCCCGGCTCATTATTAATTTTTAAAAATTTTTTCTCAGTGCTTGGAATTGAATTGGGTCTTCATTCATGTGGGACAAGTGTTCTACCACTGAGCCACATCCCCAGTGCAAGGAAATATAATTATGATATGCTAGATAACAATTGTTTCCTAACAGTAATATAAACAATGAGTATGAATTATACCAAAAAGTAAAGTAAATACATAGGAAGGATTGGGTAAGGGAAGGAGTAGTATTAACTGATCAAAAACACTCATCTCTATGAGACTCTAGGTTTGATCCTCAGTGCCACTTAAAAAAAAAAAATGACTGCCAGATGTGGTAGTGCATGTCTGTAATCCCAGTACGTGAGAGGTGAAAACAGGAGAATTGTGGTGAGTTTGAGGTCAGCCTGGACTATATAGAGAGACCCTGTCTTAAAACAAACAAAGGAACAAACTAACCACTCATCTCATAATAGAAACTTTGGAGAAAATGCTTGAGTTTCATAAATTTTGTTTAATGGGAAAAAAAATTAAAATGGAGACTACAGAACACTAAGAATACAAAAGAAAAAACTGAATGTGATCTCCTGAACTGGATCCTGGAACATTGGTGAAAAGACCAGTGAACTCCAAAGAAAGGCTGTGATTCAGTTATTAATGATATACCAAAATTAATCTCTCAGTTTTGACAAATGTGCCAAATTGTGGAAGATGTTAACATGAAAACTGGAATATCCAGAGATTGCATGATTAAAATATGGAGATACATGAAGATAGGAGTGGATGAAGGTAGGGGAGTAGAGATAAATGCCACAGTACATGTTTTTTTTTTTATAATTTTTTTAAGAACAGAAATATTTATTGAAAGAAAGCTTCTGTCTGAGAGAGACAGAAGGAGTCCCGAGTGGGTTGCCAAAAACTCTTGTCTTTTCTAGTGGCTTTTATAGAGTAAAACCATGATGGGGAAAACTGGGAACTCACAAGACAGACGAGTTTGAGGTGGAACAGAACTGTGGTCAACCAATAAGATTAATTGTTTAGGTAAAATTGACCAAATCAGGGACAAATGGGGAAGCAAGTCACGTAGTAAGTGAGCATTCTTACAGATCAGTGACTTTCTGTAGGGGTTGGGACGGTAATTCCTGGCTTCTCAAAATGATCCATCCCTAATTCCTAATGTTTATATGTAGGGTGTGGTTGTAATTGTTTTGCCTTCTGTCTTGAGATCTGGCC